>JABJVR010002198.1:0-17801 GCA_025773905.1 Chitala chitala
ATTTGGAACTTCCACATCATTGCATTCGGATTTTATTCACAATTTGTACAGTGTCCCAACTTTTTTGGAATCGGGTTTGTACATGAGTAAGATGGTAGTTAAACCACTACACTTCCACAGCTCAAGACATCCTGACAATGTACTTAGATTAGATTCCTTTATTGTCGTTGTAAAGAAATACAACGAGATCCAAGGCACCAGTGAAGACGGGACTCACTTAAAATTGTATAAAAAGGAGATAGATAGAAAATGATAATAAATAACATAGCAAATACACACACACAAATACATGGACATTTCACATGAACATACACACACTCACTCACTCGTAAACATACGTTTATAAACATATATTGCACGTAAATTGCACATATTAAACTAGGTTTTAGAATAGGTGTTTTGTGTGGCTATGGTTTCAGGGTAAAAACTTTAAATGTCGACTTGTCCGAGTTTTATGAGTTCGGTAACGCCTGCCATGTCAGTAAAGTGTGTGAAATGTGAGTTTTATAAGTTCCTCTTCACAGGAGTGGGAAGTATGTGTACAAGCCCATGATGGACAAGACATGTTGTCCTCAGTACACCATCAGGTGAGTCGTGTGTGAGAGAGCTCTACTCCTGTAATAATGAGCAAGCAGGCAGGTGGTAATGCTGCATGAGATTGTGTGTGTGTGTGTAGCTGTCGCCCTTATCGCTGTAACTGCTGCTACTGTAATGGTGTTTCTGTCTTGGGACTGACAGCTATAACCCAGCCTCTGTTTGTGTAGTTCTTCTTTCTGCCTTGTCACAGTCCAGACACGTAGTACAAGTGATCAGTGGGCCACTCTACATTTCTGTGACTTAAATTGTGCGGCATCAACAGTTTTGTTACATGATGTAAAGTAGATACAGATAATACAGAGATACAGTAAAGATTTAAAGGTAGATAAAATAATTCTTAACAAATGCCCAAAATAAAACAATACAGATGCCATTCTACTTGCGAACATCCAACTTGTAAACATTCATAGATATGAACAAAGGCCGCTGTTAGTAAAATTTTTATTTGGAGAAAAGAACTGGGGAACCGCAGCAAAAAAAATTTTACGTGCACGGCTCTCCAGTCGGGTACGGTGTTTGGCCGCTACATACGCTGGGGCAGCACCGCCACATCCGCCATCTTATCCCCCTTGTTCGCTCAGCTTGCAAACTGTAAACACAGACGCTGGAGTGCTCTATAATTTATTGTGATTTACCGTGAATTATCCAGTGCATCACGTATCCATCATGGGTGGTGAAAAGCGTCAGGCTAGTGATTTTAGTGGTAGTGCTAAAAAGCAACAAGCCATCTCAATGGAAAAAAAGTTGGCAATAATTATTATATTATAATATAATATTATTTTTATTATTACTACAATTCATTAACATAGTTTTTTTTTTTTTTTTGTTCTTTTTATTGTTTTTAGTTTAAGACACTTTTTATGTTTTAATACACCTTTTAATACAACTGGGTTTATAAGAGCTTGTAGATGTAGTGTGTTTATAAAGTGTGTGTCTGTGTGTGTACAGGTGCCATGCATTACATTTTCAGCCATCGAAATCTCACAAGAAGATCCTGAAGAAAATGGGCCGGTTCCTGTCCAAGGGGGAAATGCCAGCAGGGCAGTGTGATGGTAAGAGATAAACAGATTGGGCATGCTTGTGTCTGAGTGTGCCTGCGAATCTGTTTTCTACATGGAATTATTGATCTGTTACAAGAGGAATATACAGTACAATCACCTCTTCATATTCACAAGGGTTGGGGGCGGAAGACCCTCGCGAATGTGAAAATTCCTGAATAATAGTTGCCCTCCCTCCTCCAACCTCAACCCATAACAGTCTGCTAGCCTGACCAATGGCATGAAAAACTCTACGTATTGCCATTGTCTGAACGAACAATGCTGTGCTGCACTCGCAGACTTTGCTCTGTGAAGCAGATCTAGTAATTCTGCCTTTTGTGTCAGTCAGTCTTCCTCTTAGGGATACTTTCAGAAGCACTGGGAGCACCTAAGTTCTATTCTTATTATTAAAGATGTGAAATGAACTTTTAAAGGTCCTGTGAGAAATGCGAGATTCCGTGGTCACAAAGACAGCTAACATGAGTGAGGCTGGTTACCAAGACAACGATGCTTTAATTGTTAGACATTGTATGCCCTTACACTAACAAATATTAAATAACACCAATATTATGATTTTATGTGATACTTAATTATAAGCATTTTTAGTGTTTCTGTGATCTTTCAGCAAACTTTAGATAATTTTTTCCCTTAATTCATGGCCAACTTGTGAATAACTAGTGAAACCGCAAATGTTGGATTTGTGAATGTGGAGGGGAGACTGTTTATCTGAGGTTTGAAATTGCATATTTTTCCATGGCCTAAGGAAGCTCTGGTGGTTATTTGGGTGGTGTGGGTCTGTTTGTGTATGCGCATCTACCACAGGAGAACTCTGATGGCTGTCAGGAGTAGTGTAAGATGGTGTCGCGTGGTTTTATGTGCCGTTTGGATGTTTTCCACAGGGGAGCCCATGGACTCTCATGGTGGGGAGGCCTTCCCTCCTGCAGAGCACAGAGTACACAGCACTGACATAGAGAAGCCAACTGCAGGTGAGCCACCATGCCAGGAGGACGACCCCACAACCGGGGAGCCAGAGGAGACTGCTACACAGCCAGGAGCTGCTCCTGCTGTTCCGAGTGTGCAAGCCGTACCCAAACCAGGTGAGGTGTTCAGGACTAAGGCAGAGGGCTTCAGCAACAGTGTCTGTGTAGGTGGGGACTAAACGTCACACTGAACATCCATACTGGTGTGGTTTCAGGTTTCCTGCCTTTCATAGCATATGCTTAACATGATGTACCTGGGTTCCTGAGGTCTACATGAAGTAGGAAATTTGTCTGGAAAGTCCAAATGTATTTGAAAGGGGTATGACCCATTAGTCATATGACCTTGTCTCGTGAAATCAGAAAAGGGTTAGATGTCTACGTTGGTATATATTCAACAGTTTTATGTAGTGTGCGCTTGTTACCTCGTTGTAACTCTCAGTTTAGCCAGCAGGGGGCAGCAGTCATCCAATAATGTGGATTCGCAGGACAGTGTTTGGCTCATCTGCCCTTTGATTTACCTGTGTATAAATCACAATTTATAGCATGTATACTTGGTGTGTATTATATGTATAGTTACTGCCATGATTTTGTTAACAGCAGTAAGTTGAAAGAAGTTGTAAATTGTTAAAATGTATGTATAATAGATTGTGTTTCTTCTTATTTACATACTTTCCATCAAACAGCGTTAAAGTGTATAAACATTTTATAAATCAAAATAAAATAAGGTCTGGGTTTAGGCTTTCCCTGTACTACTTTTAGAAGAGGGAGGATATTGCCAAAAGAAATATACTCCCTACTCCCTGGAAAAGGCACAGAGAAGAAAATACATGGAGGTAATGTCGGTACTATATGGTAGAGGATTATGGAGGTGGTGTCCCTACTGTGTGGTAGGACAGAGTCTCTATGGTAGGTGATAATGAAGATGGTGTCTCGGTGCTCTATGGTAGGTGATAATGAAGGTGGTGTCTCAGTGCTCTATGGTAGGTGATTATTAGTTGGCCTGGTGGCTCAATGGGTAGAACATCAGGCTGGGATGCAGAAGTCTCCTGGTTCGAATCCCAGCCCCCAGGTGTGTCCTTGAGCAAGACACCCAGCACTAGCTCATTGTAACAAGTACATGAAATGTTGTAAGTTTCTTTGGATAAAAGCTTCTGCTAAATGACTAATTAATAAAATTAATTATGGAGGTGGTGCCTTGGTGCTCTACGGTAGGTGATTATGGAGGTGGTGCCTCGGTGTCTGTATTGTAGAGGGCTATCCTGGGCACAGAAGGTCTTGACACACTTTAAGACTGGAATTTCCACTATATCGTTCAGCTAATATTAGTCTGTACTTGCATTCAGCACTTTTTTTCACCCCAGTTAATTCTGAGGCTTTGTTGTACTTTCCAAGTTTGGATGTGAGAGAAAACAAACTAAAAAGGTACTGTTTATTGTTCCTTGATCATTTTATTTCTGTAATGCTAACTTCTTTCGGAGGCACCCCCACCCGTCTCACTGGCCTCATACAAACTTGTGTAGTCGTTAGGAGATGCGTGCTCTCTCACTGGGCACCGTGTGGGTTCTGTGTTGATTATATTAGATCAGAATGCTGGTCGCTTTGACGGCTCCCTTCTTCAAAACAGTTTTAGTGTGTCCTCTTACCCATGTCTCGCTTTTAGCGCTTTTTCTTTGACACAGTTCCAGGTACCGGTGCCAAAACACAAACCGTTCCATGTATTTCCATGAAAAACAACCAAAACCTTGCTGGCCTGGAACTTGGTCGAAAAACCTGTGAGGTAAATTGCTGAGGTGCTGGTCAAACCGCACGAACTATTCTCCATGAGAAAATCCTGCCAGTGAGTGTTTTAGACGTTGATGTTGTGTATGTAATGTATCGTTTTACACACAAAAATGCACAGTGTGTCGGAACACGGAGGAGCAAGCTGCACTCTGACACTGTAACGTTTAATTACAACAGTTTACAGAACTGCACAAAACAAAGGCACTAGTTTTGTTTGTACATGTATTACAGACATAAACACCTTGGAATGCATCTGAAAGAGTTGTAGCACGGTCATCTGCAAACAAAGTCACATTTGTTTAAATGCCTTTTGTCTGTTGCACAACTTTGCTAAATAAATGTATATGCAATTTATGGCAGTCTCTGTGTGAAGATGCTGAATGAGTTGCATTTGGATGCAAAAATACATTTTGAAAGCTACGTGTTGTGGCTTGATATGTCTGTCCTTCAAATATTCTCTTAAAATAAAGACTTATTTACCTTGCATCTAAAAGTAAAGTGAGTCAGACAAAAACATTAAGCTGAAATTTACTTATCTTTAAAACAAATGAATGTATACAAATTTTAACAAAACTCAGCTTAACATAAAAAATATCTCCTATGCTATGAGCATTGCTGTGTTTGTTTAGTGTTGCTAGCAGGGCCTTCGTGTGGTTATGTCATCGCCTTAAACTTGGACATTAAAGGTGTTTGAGAAACGGGCTTGTTTGCAGTTTGGCCAGTTCCAGCACTGACACAAGCCCTGGTGGAGAAGGGATCTTTGCATCTCTCCGCTGTGCCTCTTCTCTGTGGACTCTGGGATTGCTGTAGTCAGCTTTATAGAACCACTCAGAGCCAGGTTAATGATGGGAGGGGCTGGGGGTTGACCGCCCCACAACCAATCAAGTACCAGCCTTTCATGATATTCAATGCCAGCTGAAGTGCTCTATACAGCGGTGATCTTAAATACTTGTGTGACTGTTTTGTTGAGGTTTACAGTGCTTGTATGGCCTCTGGTGTTAAGACATGGTTTGGAATTTGAAACTGTGAAAATAATTTATTGTACAATATGGATTTTTCAACTTTTGAACTGTTCAGGCTGTTTTTTTCTAGCTATAAATCAGATTTATAATACTTATTCTGCCAGGGTCACAGTGATCTGGACTCTGTCCCAGTGTTGTACGGGATCCGAGGCTCAGAGAAGGACGAGGGAGAAGCAGCTGGTACCAGTAAAACCAATGTTTTAACTTTAGATGTGCAAGTGGAGCACATGTGTGTTTTTCACTCTGTGTCTGTGGGGCTGGTGGCCTTTTGTAGTTCTGTTACTCAAGAGGCATGAGATTTGTTTAGTTTTGCATTGGCATGACATCCAGTGCAATCAGTCTTTGTCTCTGAAGTTACCTGGTTTTTGTAAAACAAGTGTGGCAGTTACAAAAGAGGCTAACATTGGAGGCGTAAGATGACCTGTGTAGCTCACCTGAGTCTTCTCATGCTGACACAGACCAGAGCTGTGTTACCATGTGGCATGTCTGACTTACCTACGGTGAGGCTTTTAAATGTTTTGTTTGTGAGTTTGCATCTGACTGTTAAGGAGCTGTGATCTTTCAGCTGTTTAGGAATATTAGAAGTTCTGCTCTACCATCCATGTCCAAACATGCATGGTTCTCCAGAGAGGGAAAAACTGAGTCATGCATAATCTGTGCTCTCTTTCATTTACTTGGGTCTCTTGTGTTCTGATCCGCTCATGCCGAGCTTTTCTGTCACGCTGTTGGTTCGCCCTTCCAACCTCCACCCTCTTAGATTTCCTGATCTTCTGATCATCAGTCTGCCTTATTTGTTAAGACCCTCGCTTGCCCAGTTGGTTATTCTCCTGTTCCACACTTTTGTGAATGTGAAGCCCCTTGGCTGGAGATCACAGCATTGGCGGGTAGATGCTAACAAAAATACATTTACTTGTTTGGAGCATGTGTTTTCTTCAATGCCTTCCAATGTGGTTCATCAAAGAATAGACATGTGATGTTTAAAATAAGACATCTGGGCAGCTTTGCTGTTTTTGGGTTTCGCCCGTCTCCCAGTGTTCTGTACCATGCCAGGCAGGGTAGTGGCATCTCCTGTGCTGCTGTAATACCCTGAAGGGTGTGTCCTCTGGCCCCAAGTTGTCATCTGTTATGTCAGATCATATGTCCCTTACTTTTTTATCTGAAATGAAAGGTGACCTTTTTAAACTTCTCTATAAGATATGGTTTGTTTGGCTGTTGCATACAGCAAAATGTTTGCTGGTAATTTCTGTTAATGAAACAATAATTAGTGCATACATTCACCTCAGAAAGGTGCTTGATTTATTTATTTTTTTTTTGTGGGTTTTCTGTTCCAGGCGTGGGCGCAGACCCAAACCGGCCCCAGTGTCGCAAGGCCAAAGTCATGCGGAGAGAACGGCGGCTGCAGAGGGAGCAGCAGAGGCAAGCCGGGGGGGGCCAACCCTCTGTGTACACTGCTTCTGACCCGCCCCCACCCTGCCTGCGCAAATCGCTGGAAGACCTTGTGTCTGAGTCCCTGCCCAAAGACGCTCTGCATCGGCTGGAGGTGAGCGTGGATAGTAACGCCTGGCTGGTTTGGCCAGTCCAGCGCTGGGGAACGTCCACCTTGTACGTGTTGGCAGCCATGTCGATAATGAGAAGCACACAGGAAAGAAGAGCCGGTTGGCTGGTCTGCCCTGTGTTTAGTCATGATAAATAGGGGAAACTAACTTCAGGTTAGAGTTATTTTATCATAGTCTGAAGGATCTGGAAGGGGCTGTATATCTGATCACTCACCGTAAGATGTCTCTCTCCTAGGTTCTTCAGGGTTTATGTCACTGATATTGCCTGTCCCCCCTTCCCCACTTATTAGGGTCTTTAAAGGTATACCAGGTGAAACCCCTGCTTATTTCTGTATTAGTTTTATTATTCACTTAATTGGACATGTTTTCATCTCCTTAAACGTAGAATATAAAGTGGTATGTCTGCAAATGTGAATTGGCTGATTGTTGGCTTAATTACCCATTTCCCATTAAGGAAATCACTGTGCAGCTGAATTTCTGGGCTGTGGACAGGTTTACTATTTTGCCATCTTGTTGGGCCCTTGTTACAGGCTGGTTGGATGTACAGAGCTCTTGTCAGGTTTTCAGTGCTCAGGTAATGTGTGTGCTGCAATGCCTCAGGGGTCCAGCAGAGGGCAGTGAGGTCAGTCTGTTTTTACCCCTTATCCACTTATGTCTGATTTTGTCATGACTCATATATATTCTTTTACTGTAATTTTTTTAATTGTTTGTGTATTAATTTAAATCCAAAGCTATGTTGCATTTATTGTTTTTCTAAATATTTAGTATATTTGGTTCATAGCAGTTGATGAACATGTCTCTTTGTAGATCTACATTGAACGCTAGGAGGCTATAGCAGATCACCACCACCACTAAAAACTCTTTCTCAGACTGGCCGTGTAATTTTAGCCTCATGGACAAGCTGTTTTTACAGCATCTTTTTACACAAGATAGACAAATAAGCACGTAGTTAATTTAAGCCTGCTTGGGAGGAAAACAGCAGGGAATTTAGCAGCCTGGGAGGGTAAAATAGACTGGAATTCAGCTCCACATTTGAAATAATATTGTTACAATCTCTGGTTGTGATTTTTGCGTTTTGATTTGGTTAGCTTTGTGGGATATTGCATGAGAGAGTGCGAGGGCTTTTGTCTCCAAGACTAACGCTGTAGTTTACAACACAATGATATAATGTTTAAAACCCCGAGCTGCCTAAGGTAAGTTTTTCTTTGTACGCTTGTTCCTAAAACTTTGGATGCTCCATACACCTCTCCCCCTGCTGACCACACCCCCTTGCACCTGGCTCGTAGCCAGAGGTGGCTGTGACACATGACAGGTTTTCAGTGACAGTCCAGCCCTTTACAACACATACATGCACAGCCTTGTACAGTTGGAAACGTTCACATTGACTTTTGAATTGCTTTTGTTAATGTTTATGAATGTTGGTTGTCTCAGAGAATACACTTTGGACAAAGAAAGTATTGCACTTTATTATTTTCCAGCATAGAGTGGCTTCTCTACACTAGCAGTATGTTCCAAAACGGACTTTTTCGAAATTTGCGCTGCCAGTTCCACATGGGGCTCTTTTACTGTGTTTCCTGACTGTACAGTGTGGCGGGGAGAGGTGTCTGGACTTGTGTACTTTACATTTCTGTCTCTCTCCTTTCTGTGGTCTGTCTGAAGAAAACAAACAGTGCTGTCATGGAGCTCTGTTTAGATGAAATATGTTGGTTTATGTTCACACCTGTACCTGCACATTAACCCTTTCCCTGCTTGTGCTCCCTGAAGGTGAGGCTAGTACGTTCCAGTCCCCCGAGTTCCCAGTTCAAAGCCTCATTTGACGCCTCCTACCAGGTGTACATGCTCTACCAGATGGTCATTCACAAGGACCCACCCAGCAAGGTCACCGAGAGCCAGGTCAGGGAGGATCACGTGGGGGTGGGGGGTGGTGTTTGGGTGAGCGATTAATCAGCCAAGCCACTAAAACAGCAGTGCATGGAGCATGTAAGGATCTATACTGAAATGCTGTATTTAGGCTTGAGAGTCAATCAAGCATTATTACAAAGTTTCTAAAGTCCCTTCTAACATTTAACAACATTGGTCTGGAGCCTCGTCTTATAAACCTCTTTTTATTATGTCCGAAGCGTCAGCCAAGTACAATATAGAACCGTCTGAGCTTCAGGGCTGGACTTGTCAGGGCCTTGATGAATTCTGTTGTCATTTCAGATGAAAAGAATCAGTGTTTTAAAAGGTGCGGGCTGGTTATAAGTTGGTGAAAGAGTCTGCTGAAGTTAAGGGGGATTGGAGGAAATGGCCGGAGGGTGGAGGTGAAGACAGGTGCCTCTTATAGACAGCCAATGTTTTACTCCTGAACAGTTGGGCTCTGGTTCTTTTTCATTCTGTGCTGTCTTCAAATGGTCCTTAGTTTTGGTATGGGCCCCTGGCAGGCCCACTGAATTTGTCAGGTCACAGCCAGGGCAGTTATTGTGAAGCAGTCATGTGTTGGTGCCATTGGAAATGCTGCGCGGGAACGAAGGTTTGAAAACGCTGTGGGGAAAAAAAACTGCATGGCCTCGCATTGGGCATCGGGGACGCGGCCTCGGGGCGGGCATCGGACTGCAGGCTCGGAGTATTAAGGACAGGCTCGGTGCACAGGTCAGGTCTGTCCACAACATTGCTGTTTGACCCAAAACGTCTGATAGTGTCTAGTTTGGTTGTTTGTTCCAATCGACTGCCATCACATTTGTAGCTTTTTGCAGCAGATTGACTGTAATGTCTTTACAGTGTGTATGCGTGCACCTGTTTTTCACTTGGACTTGTGAGTCGTTTTTCATTAGTGCAGGCATGCACTAGCCTCACCTTCAGGTCCCACCCCCCCACCCCCCCAAAACAAAAAAAAAACACAATCAACAAATCAGCACTATTACTGAGCTGAAAGATTCTCTTTCCACTTGTATGATCATTATACTGTGAATTGTGTTGAGTTTATCAATGAGTGCTGATTGGTTGTGTGTATATCTGCAGGTGAGAGAGAAACTTTCACTGATTAGGACAGTTATGGCTCAGCATTGATTTGAGCAAGCAGTCAGAGTAAGGAGGTTGTTAGATCATGAAGAAGAAGATCTGTACTGCTACAGACTTCGGCCTCTAACAAAGAAAAAACCCATAATGCAATGGGAATGTGACACTGCTTTGCGTAGCCATGTTGACTGTTTGTTCTCTTGCAGACAGCTTTTGCATTGTCAAGCTCATCACTGTCGATGTTGACTTTCTCCTTTATTTTCCTGCATCGATGGTCTGGCCATCCTTCAACCCAACCCTCGTGTAACACCAGTCCTTCACTGTGTCGTCTCTTACCCCATTACCCCCCCTCCCCCCTGAAGGTGAGGCTAGTGCCCGTGAACTTTGAGGACCCAGAGTTCATGGCTTCTTATGAGCAGTCGACTGCGCTGTACACACGGTACCAGATGGCTGTCCACGGGGACTCGCTGTCAGACTGTGGTGAGAGTGAGGTATGCTATGGTGCCAGGCCTGTTTCTCAACCTCCATTCTCCCGAACCACAAACGCTCTCATCGTCGTATTGTTTCAAAGCACTATTTTCTTACTTTTTAAACCTTTGTGCGCATGTGCTTGTATGTAATTGTCACTGAAACTTCACATTTAGTGTAGGCCAAGCTGTTCTTTGCTTACGGAGAGTGCATTTCCACAGGCTTTTGTCTTGTAGCTCTCAGTTACAGTATACAGAAACGACGACTCCAGAACATCTTATAGCAGATGTAAGGGTGCAGACACACGTTAAAGGTAGAAGGAAGCTGTGACATTCAGGGAGGGGGTGCAGTCTACTGACAGGTTGGCAGTGAGTTCACATGAGGGAACAGAAGGGTTCTTTATCTGTGTTTGACTAGGCCCAAAACTGTTTTATGGCCCCATTCTACTGTAAATTCTCAGAAACTGTAAATTTTCCAGTTCTCTGTGCCTGCCTTTGTGTGTATGCTTACACATTGCCACAAATAGTTTTTTGGGTCTTATTTGTGTTTTTTTTTTTTTACAATTTTTGCTAAAACTGAGAACGAATGGGGTGAGTACAAATGTAATGTGTAGGACAAGGGTTGGGACGATTTACTGTAGATTAAACTGAGTCGGTTAGGATTTGTGTATGTCATCTTTCTGTGGTAAAATCATTCACAGTTTGAACCCCTAAACCTTTCGCAGGCATAACAAAAAGGTAATTCATTAGCAGACCTACTCGTTATGGTCATTTGAGCAGGAGTACTGCAGTGTCCATAATCATACTAATGTTCTAATGACACATGCCTGAGTAGTAATATTGGGTCAGAATTGAGGCTAACATCACACTGATAACTGACAGTTGTCTGGTTTCATTTCCATGTACAGAAAATAACTGAACTCAGGGCTGGAGTTATTTTATTTGATTAACAGGAATATTATTCCACCTGGAATTTCACAGAATCTAATACTGATTCTATGATTCTAAACTGGCATTTGCTGGTTTACAGGGATATGATGGTGATTTTGTTACTCTGACGTTGTACCTGTGTTTATATATATATTTTGTATGAATGAAAATTGTGAAGTCTTTGGAAATCTACTGTACTGATTGAAAAACAATTTATCTTAATTTAATAAATGTATTACAATACTTTTAAGGATAAATAGCTTCAGAAGTGCCAATAACAATCATTAATCTACGGTTTGCGATTGATAGCCTCGTCCATTACCCATTATTGCAGAGATTTAAAATGTTAGGAGGTGATCCAGAACTTCTCTAAGCAGATCCGTTAAATATTCATGTCATGAAATAGATTTTGTGTGACAACTGTGATGAAAGGGTGCTGAATTACTGTAGTCTTCATCTGTTATTTTCATTGGGTTTTTTAAAAACAGTTTTATCACATCCAGAATAAAGTCTGACTTTGTTATGGACTGCCAAGGCAGAAGAGGTAAAATACTTTAGTTGGCTGGGTTTACATCTCTGGGCAGTTCAGGATAAGGGCCCATATGCTACTCTCACTGAGTGAAGAAGGGCCGTGCCAAAAGTGAGTAGTTCACGTGTGTTTGTGTGCATATGGGTATGACAAAGATTGTGTGTGTGTGTGTGTGTGTGTGTGTGTGTGTGGGGGGGGGTGTTGTTTTTATATTTTTTTGAGACTGAGAGATGATTTATAATTTCCTTTACAAACAAGGAGAAATGTATGTTTAAAGCTGCACTATAAAAATCGCCACATTCAGAATGTGTTTAAACGGAGACATGGCCTTTGTTGTCCATGGCTGTGTTAGGGCTGCTTGTTTGGTTTGGACTTTGCTACAGTGAGAGATGGTGGTCATTCACCAGTGGCAAATGAAGGTTCCAGCCCAATACCAGTAACCTGTGGAAGACTTTTGTCCTGAGGACTGGAAAACTTGTCAGGCCTGCCAAGGGCGTTGTGTCAAATTCCCGAAGTCATAAAATGGGAGAATTAATGAATAATATGAACAGTGTAGCTGGACTTCCACGCTCATTCACCGTGCCTTAATAAAACCCCATTAATACATGTGTTTCCATCCACTGTGTTTGTGCTGCTTCCCTGCCCGTCTTCCCAGGCCTTAGTTGGGAAGCGGACACAAACAGTTGGTTCATCTTTCTGGAGTCTTGCTGCCTTTTCATTTCAACACTAGTTTGCAAACGATTAAATGTAAAGCACATAAAACAAGGGTGAACAAATGACCTCAGGAACTCTTTTATTGTACTCTTGACTTCCAAACAAGTTTTTACCCAACTGAAATTAACTGCTGCATTTGACTAACTTGTTTCCTTGGGTCTAGTAGCGCAGTTTATGACTGCTGGAAATTTACATCCCAAATGGGAGATCGCTGTTGGACCTTTAACAGCAGTGAACAGTGTAAATGTAGAACACGGTGACCATGCCATGCCAGTGTTGCCAGACTCCGGGAGGTGGACTGCTTTAATTGAGCTCAAGTGGGGAAAATGTGCTCATTCTGCCCTGCTCCCTGGCTTTGGTTAGCTGTCAGGCCAAGGCAACAGAGTGGGCCATGTTGCAGTAGGTTCTGGTCCAAACCTAGCTCCATTTGACTGCGCGTGCACCCTTGGTACCAAAGGTACCTTGGTACTTGGTACTGCCCCTTGGTACCAAAGCACAGTTCCATCATATGAGGTTCTCAGGTGATGGATGTGAGATGAGGTATTTGCCTTAGGAAGGAATTGGCTTCAGTATGTAGTCATCCAAGCTGCATTTTTAACCCACTTCTCCTACTCCTCCTCATGTACTGCTTTCTGTTGTGTTCTGTGGCTAACTTTAGAAGCACCTTTTTCCAGATGTCTGCTTATTTCTTAGTGGGGGAGAGGTGGTGATGTAATGAGTACCAGTCTGTACCATGGTGATGTGACCCTGTCACTGGCGGAGCTGTTCCAGCAGGTCATGTGTGTTTTTTTTGGGGGGGGGGCTGGAGTTTTTGGCTCTGTGGGGGCTTTCATCAGAGCCCTCTGGGTTGGGTCGTCTGGCTGGGCATTTGGATTTTGGTTTCACTCGTGGGTACACAACCACCCTCTTTTTTTGGCCTCTTGCCTCTTTTGCCTTTTCTTGTCTGACTAATTTTCTCCAGCCCCCTGCTAGGTGACGTGTAGGGAAAATGAAAATACTGCTGTCTGACATTCAGAGCACTTAGTGCCACAGGCTTTATTTTTGTATTTTACTTTGTAAATGGGTCCTTTATTCAAGCAACAACAATGTGTGTGTGTCTGTGTATGTGCGAGTAGATGTACGCTGTGATTTGTAACCGCTTAGTGGTGTAATGGGCTGAAGTGAACTTTACCCAGTATGTCCAGATGCACTCCAGTCTAACTGTCTAATTTTGACGTGAATGTAGATGGTGTCTGTTCTGATCATTTAAACTCAGAATATGGTTGAATATGGAGTAACTGGGATGCTTTGGGACATAGACCATCATTATTGGCTATAAAATGGACTGAAGCAATCGATTGGCCTTTTATGTATTGAAACTGCCTGTTTTAAGGGTCCCCCCCCAACACCAGTATGCTGTCACTTTTCAGGCTTGCGAAAATGTTGAGCACTGCTTGGCTTTTCACGGTCATGATAATTGCTCCAACCCGTTATCCTGTTTCTCCTCCTTGGCAGCTGTCTTGTCTACTGTACTTTCAGTTCATGATTTTTGCCTTTTGGCATTTTAGTCTCAATGCATTTGGGTTTTTCAACAGATGCATTCCTTTAAATTTTGGGAAACTACCCTATGTACTAGTGTGTAATGTTTGCTCTATTTGAATAACAAATTCAATAAAACAATCAATACATAGGTTGGCATCAAGAGGTGTAGAACCTTGATCCAAATTTTTATTATTTATATGTTTTTTTTTGGGTGTGGTCTGAGATGGAGTAGCAATAGGTCTTCTCTCCAGAAGGCTTATGGCATGTTTTTGCTGCACTTTTACCGTATCTGAATGATCCAGCTTATAAGAAAAACCAGACCACACTTGGCTGCATCTCAGTGATGCGATTAGCTGGGATGCTTCTTAGCAAGACTGTAGGCGCCATGTTTGAGCTTCAGGTGAAGCTGGAGTAGTTTTGGTTTTGGGGGAAAATATAAAAATTTGAGATGGAAAGCGTTCAATCAGGAGGAGTCCAAGAGGGGAGGGATAGCAGTTAGTGTTGAGCTTTCAGTCATTAGCTGTCATGTTGTGTGATTGATGTTATATTCTTACTTTATTAATCTCGTTAGTTTATTCCTCCAAATATTTTTAGACACATGAAACTGGTGCTCTGACAGGCCTTTGGCTGTTTGGAGGCAACAGCGGCAGCCGTATGATAATTACAAGTTGGAATGACAAGCACAAAATAAGGTTTGGGGTAACACTTGGACAAAAGCCAGAATGAATACCAGCTGTCTTTTATTCATTCAGTGAATGTTTGAAATGTGAGAAAGGGGAACCTACAGATGCCTACAGCACTCTGGTTAATGACCCTTATCTGAACGGCAGGTGTAAATGTGTTCTGCTTTATAGAATTGTTTTTATGCCCTCTACTCTGTTGCCTGTCGGTCATAGGTAACCAAAACAGGCATGAATATGAAAATGGATTTGTGTGGGAGCTCTTTAAAGGTAGATATTTTAAATCTGGTGATTTATTCTGCTAGCATGAAATGCAGAACGATCTCTTGAGTGGGAACTTGAGTCTCTTTCACGTGAGTAACTTTTATTGCATAGTTTTGAGTGTCACCAATGTGTGGCCTGCTGTTTTTTTAAGTTGCTTTAAGAATCTCAACAATATGTGTTTACAAACAGATTAAACATAGAATATAGACTGTACAACCCAACAGGAGCAGGAAGGAAGGACCTGTGATTACGCTCCTTCTTGTGCTTGGGGTGAAGCAGTCTCACTGAAGGAGCTGCCTAGTGTTCTCAGAATCTCATGCATGGGGTGGGACTCGTGTTCCAGCTGGGATTCTATCTTAGCTAACATCCTCCTGTCACATGCCACCTGCTCTGGGTCTAGGGAGCTTCCCAGGACAGAGCTGGCCCACTTAATGAGCTTGTCCAGTCTCTTCCTGTCTCAGCTGAGATGCTGCTGCCCCAGCACACCACTCCATAAAAGATGGCGTATGCCACCACCATGTCCAAAAAAAAAAAAAGACCAATTTGAAGAGGAAAATGAGAAAATGTATTAACTTTAGCCTTTGGTGAAGGACTGGGGTTCACAAGAATCGCCACGTATTGTCGTGTAGTTTGTGGTGTTTAACATGGCCTGATGTTAAAATGTAATGTAGAGCCGATACTTGGACTGAGTGTGTTGACATACACCCTGGCTCTGTTTTCTTCTGATTCATTCAAGTGGTAGTTTACAATATATTGATCTCACCTGTATGAATGCATTTTTATCACTTCACACAATGTTGTAATGTCAAAAGTTTTGTAAAGCGTTGTGTGAATGGGGCGCGCTTTACCGTGACTCGTATTATCGGGTGGGGGCGCGTCTATTAGAGCAGGCACGTTAATTAGGAGAACTACAGTATGTATATTTGATTAATTTTTACCTGTTAATATTGGTCAAACTATTCCTTATTCAGTGGTTAACTGTTAATCGATTAACTGATGACATTAATCATCAGTTAATGGACACTGGTGTAATACTAATGTGAACTGGGCTTTTACGCTGTCACAATATTGTTGATGACATGTAACAGCTCTGTCTTTGATCACAGGGACATTTACAGCCTTTGACAATTAGTGTTTTCAAAACATTAAATTAACTTTCAAATCTGAGTTAAAAATGTTTCATGTAAAATTGTCATGTATACTGTACATTGGCAGCCAATGTGGCCTAATGGCAAAAAATGTATAAAATGTATATTTGAACTTTTCTTAAAGTAGGTTTATATTTATTTGCATGTGTTCCTATATTGAACATAATTTTATATACAGGCTAAGTAAAATACATCCTGGTGTTTGCTTTAGCATATAGTGAAAATGTTTTACTGTTTTAAGACTTTTTAGGAATAGGTCTTGTGCATGAAATGTCATTTTGTTTTTGGATTTCTGAAATCATTGTTGCTATGTTCACTAATACTGAATCTCTCTTGCTTTTTCCTGCCTACAATGAACCATCTTCTCACAACAGTTTAGAAGATTTCTCTGTGACTCTCCCCTAGAGGTAAGTTTTTCATTGTCCCAAATATCATACAAAATAATCTGTTCCCAAATAACTCTTTGACAGTAAATCTAACGTGAACATTTATTCCCCCCCTCCTCGATTTGGTTCTCCAGCGTTCCAAGACTGCTGACTTTGTAACGTATGACAATACTGTACTTCTAAACACGAATTTTGTTCATGGTCCCGTTTGAAATTTCTAGAACACGAGGTGAACTTTCACTGCTTATGTGGATAATGTCCTTGAAGGCCTTTTCTTTGTAATTTAGCACCATCACAAATCTGAGGGGGAAAACAGTTTGTGTTCATTGTACATTACCAAAGCTTTGCACATCATGCTATTGATAATTAAAATCATTTTTTCTGGCTGAAGCATGCATTTTTTACGTTGAATGGTGTTGTCATCAATGATATTATTATTATTATTATTATTATTAATGTTGAATACAGCATCAGTGAGCATTTAATGTTTAACAGCTGGAGAGTGGATGGGTTGGCGACAGCTCTCGCTAGATGGGCCCGGGGAAGCTTTTCATGAGACGTCACTTTCTGATGTAGTTACGGTTATAGAGGTAGTCTGGGGTGGGTGTCCTCCCCTTTCTTATGTCATGTGTCATTAGACGTACGTGTGGTCTGATGGGTCACCCCCTTTCCCGCCCCAGCTCCAGGTTAGTGAACCCTGGATCTAATGAAGATCGTTAGTGTTTATAGGAAATGAGCTTTTATCACCTTGTCAGGGCTGGTGGCCAGGCGCTCCCCATTACTCTGCGACACTTTAAGCCCCAGCCGGTGCTGGTTCCAACGGCTCCTGGGGTAAATATTTTAGGTTCATCAGTCCCTCCACAACAATTCACCATGGGAAGCCCTTGCGCCCTCGCTCTCTCTCGCTCTCTTCTGCTCTCTCCCTCCCTCCCCCCTCCTCTCGCTCTCTCTCTCGCTCGCTCGCTGTCTCTCTCTCGCTCGCTCGCTGTCTCTCTCTCGCTCGCTCGCTGTCTCTCTCTCGCTCGCTCGCTGTCTCTCTCTCTCCCTGCCTCCCCCTCCTCTCTCTCTCGCTCTCTCGCTCTGTCTCTCTCTCTCTCTCTCCTTGCCTCCCCCCTCCTCTCTCTCTCTCTCTCCCTGCCTCCCCCTCCTCTCTCTCTCGCTCTCTCGCTCTGTCTCTCTCTCTCTCTCTCT
>JABJVR010002199.1:0-17799 GCA_025773905.1 Chitala chitala
CACCCTTAGAGATAGGGTGAGGAGCTCGGTCACCAGGGAGGAGCTCGGAGTAGAGCCGTTACTCCTCCACATCGAAAAGAACCAGCTGAGGTGGCTTGGGCATCTGTTTCGGATGCCTCTGGGACGCCTCCCTGGGGAGGTATTCCAGACATGTCCCACCGGGAGGGAAGTCTGAGGGTCACTTCTTAGACTGCTGCCCCCGCGACCCGGCCCCGGATAAGCGGTAGATAATGGATGGATGGATGGATGGATATACTAACTTTAAATAACAGACAAAACACATGACTTGTCAAATTTCTTATTCCCAAAAATCAATTGTAATTAGTCATCTTCTAAACTGCTTCATCCTGTTATGGGTCACAGAGAAACCTGGAGCCCATACCAGAACACATAGAGTGCAGGGCAGGGCACACTACAGACACCAATCAACCTAACCTGCATGTCTTTGGACTATGGGAGGAAACTGAAGAACCCATAGAAAACCCTCCAAGCACAGGGAGAACATGCAAACTCCACACACACACACACACACACACACACACACACACACACACACACACAGGGAATCAAACCCCAGGCCTGGAGTTGAAAGGCAACAGTGCTAACCACCACACCACTGTGCCACCTGTCAGTTGTAATCAGATGTGGTTAATTATGTGTCTTCTGTCAAGCGGAAATTTGTAGGGGTGAAGCTTGAAAACATTGTGTCAGCTGACATCACCTAATAACCTGCTTATGCTTATTTTCTCACATCTGTGCCTTATTACTGAATTGTGTAACTGTTTTTGTTGTGCTTCATGCTCACCACTTGTACATACCTTTGCCAGGCAAACTTGCAGCCAGGACCTTCCTGATCTTTCTTTTGCGGCTGTCCCTGACCCACTAGTGTCCTTCTGTGCTTGTTTCTGAAACCGTGATGAAAGCTCTGTGCTGACAGTCCTTCCCATATGTCATGTGGCCCTGTGCCTAGACCATGACTTAACATTACATCTTGTACTGAACCATTTTGATTTTCCTTAGAAATAAACCAGAAGCTTTCAATGATGGTCCTACACATAAAAAGCTATTGGAAAATATAGAATTTCGAGGTATTAAATTATTTCCTGGATTGTTGTATAAAAACTGATGAAAAGGGGCACTCAGTGGTTACTCAGAGAAAGGATGTTTTCCACCAATGAGGCTCTTGGGTATCCGAGTGCATTGATCCTGCCTAACTGCTGAACGCAGTGCTCTAGCACGACCACAGAGGCACGGTGGGCACCGGCGGCGGGCGTTTAATGGACAGAAGGACCCTGTAGGAGAAAATGGAGCTTGTTGCCAACATTTTTGTGTTTCTGCCCCTTATAACAAAAGCAAAAGTGACATGTGAAAAGAACCAACCGGAAAAAGGCTGTCTTCATCTGACAAAGAGCACGAATAAAGAAAACTAACAGCATGCGTCACTTCCGTCTCTTTAATCTTGTTTTCTCTTTCAACTGTTTGGAAAAGGACCAAGTAATTACATGTCAGACGCTGTGCCAGGCAGCCAGAATTACGCAGCCGACTGTGCTCAGAAAACTACCACACGTGACACTTGATGAGTCAATAATCCAGTGATTTATCTCCTCGTCGTGCTTTTCTATGAGCTTTCTGCTATTGACTGGTATAATAATTATTTCTCTTGATATTGGGGTTTTAGGTATGTACCTTTAATTCCTTGCACTAATGACTTTTCAGCTGCACTCAACTACCTGCCCCTCACCCCCCAAGCCCAGCCCCGGCTTGTGCTGAACTGATTGCTTTGGGTCTGTACTCTGAGAGCTTTAATGGAAACATCAGCATTCCAGACAGCTGAGGAATGGCACCACAGCAGAGGTTAATCGATTGCTGAGAGCATATCATGGCACCAGGATGGGTCAGCCAGGTCCTGGGGGTCCACTTCCATGTCCAGGAACAGCTTGTGGTGCAGGGAGTGTCTCTATGGTGGGGTGTCCTCGTTCTGGTGGAGGCAGAGTTTTTGATGGGCATACATCTCGAGTTGTGACTGACTTACAATTCTAAGGGTCTGGGTGGGTCCAGGAGTGTGAAGGTCTCACCTGGCAGTGCCCTACACCAGTGTCCTGTTTCCTCTTTCTCCATCTCCATGGTTTCATGTTCACCTGCTGAAAGAATGCCACCTGTTTTGCTAGGATAATCCAGCCAAGGTTAACAGGCTTTCTGGTCAAATATTTGGGAATCAGAGAAAACGTGAGACATCACCTTTCCCAGGTAGATGCATGACGAATGACCAAGGAATATGCACAAGTTGCCCTAAATCACAAGGTGACTACAGAGGAATGATTCTGTATGGCTGTATGAAACTGTGGATGAATGTCAGACATTCTTCTAAGAAGGCCCAGTGTAGGAAGCTTGTAAAGGGTTTTGAATAACTAGGCATGGATTTTCCTAAATCATTCCTGAAGACACATATATGAAAGTCCCACAAAAAATCCTTTGATATCAGAGTGGTAAGTAAACAAGTGTATAATTTGAACAGTATGTGTTACCACACTCTTAACCAGAACTACATAAAAGATCATTTATTGTGAACCACCAGAGAATGTTTTATTATGAGCAAGTCAGAGGTGTCATTAATTAATTGTTTTGAAATAACAGAAATCAAATTGCACAGTCCTCATTGCATGCAGCATGCTACTCAAAACAGATTAGTGTGAGAAATTAACCACAGAACCTTTTCTCTCTGTTTTCCCACATTCTATTGATAGATTGTATAAATATAATATTCTTTTTTTTGAAATGCTGTATGGTAATGCTAAAACTTTGCATCTAACTTGTGATTAGAAAAAGCTCTTTCATGCCTAATTACCTACACATATTAAGTTAATGTTACAAGCATAATAATAATAAAAAAAATGTTAAAAAGAAATTTGGCACAATAACCACATTCAGTTTTTTTCATTTTATGTTATTTTTTCACACTGTGAAACATTTATCTTCTGAAATCAGTAGCCATAGGTAGGTTTAAAATATGATTATAGACCCTGATGGAGGAAACCTGTTTTGTTAAAATACCTGAAAGAAAGTATGCACATATTGGCAATTAGTAACTTGGCTTAGCCAGTTAACTTTGAAAAAGTTACTCTAATGTGTGTAGTTGATCATCTTAAAAACATTTGAAAAGGTATAAAAGAGTATAAGGAATGTAACAAGAAAACAGCCAGTTGAGGAAGAGACACAACTAAATGAACTGCCAAAAAATTTACTTGGAAAGAAGTTCTGGCCCCCTTATAAGTAAAGTAAAAAAGTGTCTCAGTGTTTTCACTTTCATCTCTATCTTTATATATTTTTTTAAGCCATATGCATTTTTTTATCCCAAAAAAATGACTAAATAATACAAGATTTATAAATCAAAGATATGCATATATTTATAGGGGATCAAGGACATGCAAGGATAAGCATTGCTTGTGCTGTGTGTGCAACTGTTCCGTGTTCAACTATTTTCTTATTCCTAGACAGAGAGAACACTCCTCCCCCCTTTTTGGGACACTTTATTGCCATTCCGCTCAGGAGAAAGCTGTTCAAACAGGAAAGGAGTAGCTGAAAATTTCAGCAACATAAAAAAGCTGTGAGTGTTCTTGTTAGAAGAACAGAGGAAGCAAAAGGAGCAACTTTAATGTTTATGCTGACAGTTGTAAACACAAGAAATAAAACACTGTGTAATTAAGATTGTATTATATTATTGTCAAAAATTAAATATTCAACACCTCTTTATGCATTGGTATTAGCTTAGAAACATGTACCGCTCCTTTTGCTAAACAAAACGTATTTGTAAATAAATTTGCAAAAAAAAAAAAAAAAAAGTATGTTAACCATGCTACATTAGTCACACCTGCGCAGCAAAATGGACATCTTCGCTCTCCTTCAGGGATCATTGAGACCTTGCTTGTATTTTTCTGCACCATTTTTAACCCTTGCTCTGACAAACCACAGGTGCGATTCTGCTTATGGTGCATGTTCTACTTGCTGAAAGTGTGGTGATTAAAAAGTAGAGAAGCCATAAATGCCATTTTTAAAAAGTGCTTATAGGACAAGGGGGTGGCTGTGGTGAGGAGACAACACTTTGGGCCATGATTTAATGTTTCAGTGCTTAATGCTAACATGCACACCTGTTTCTCGTGTTCTTGATCTTTTGTATGTATTTTCACACTGTGGGATGTATAAATACATTGAATAGACAGTAATCGAATATGGGCATACACATGTTAAATGAAAGTTGATGTCTATCTCACACCATAATGCCCTCCATTAATTACATCCCACAACAGCCACATCTCTAAAATGCTGTATGCAGCAGGGCTACAATGCCTCTACTTGGAGTGTTGTGGCAGCATTTTAATGGGCTTTATGTTTATCTGTTTCCTGCATGTCATCAAATTATGGCCTTCAGTGAATATTGAAGGGCCATACTTATTGCATTACACTGCTGCTGGACCGGCCAGATGAGGAAGTAATTTCTGAGGACCCATAATGCATATCAGTCATGACTCTTAGGTGCAAAGACAGAACCCAGATAAACAGATATTATTGCTATTATTTTAGTGGCGTAGCTTCAACAATGGGGAATTGTAGATTGTAGGACAAGTAGAGGGTCTTTAGCCAGAAAATCAGTCCTGAATGATAAATGCTCAGTATTAGGCATACAAACACACTAACAATCCTTTGCAAGGAGAAGCAGGGCATTACACTTTAAGTACAATATAGCACCAGGTGACAACAATGGTGTAATTAACTTAGTGACACCTGCTGCACGTGACAATATGACTGCTATGCTGACAGGCCTAATGTGGACCGTAGTTATCGTGTGGTCAGTTTGCCATTATGACAAGCCCAGGTAAGATGTAACAGTTCAGTAATCTCAGCTCCTCTGTGTTTGTACACCAGTTACATTACTAGGTCTGACTCAGTGGTCAAACCCATTGCCTGACTCATTCAAAGTTGCTGGCTTTATGTCACAGAGGTGACCAGGGCTCAAACTCACAACCTCACACAGTTATCAGACAAGACGATTACCTAGCTGAACTAAAGACCGCGCATCCCTTCTTTGGGGGACTAATCGCGTTCTTACCCTGACTACCAAGGGATTCACACAGCAACACTTTACATCCGTTACAACTACACAACCCCAACCCTCACACACCAGTGATTCTAACATCACTTTGTTACCCATGAGGACTGGAAGACATCCTGCACATGTTCACTTCAACCCTGCTTCATGTTGACTGTTCTCATATCCTTCAAAAAACCAGACTTTGAAACATGAAGTTTGTAAACTTGTAAAAATCCTCAAATATAATTTATCTTCATACAAATTCTGTTGTAAGAACAGTTGTGTTACTTGATAACCATAAGAGGGAATATCCCATGTAATTCTCCAAGTAAATTAAATAAAATATAAAATACTGTTGAATCTATGGTTTCTAGTATGGGTAATAATTAATTTAAGGATTGATGACTGTAATCAGTGTGTAAACATACATTTTCATAATTTTCTAACACTTCTGTCCCTTCTTAGAGAAAGGCTTCTTTCTAACAGTGACACCTGTTCCCTTGGCACGATCTGAGGAATTTATTGATTTGTTACTCCAACAAAGAGTCATTTAAGCTCACCAAGGATTTGGTGTAGAGCTCCACATTGAACTACTCTTCAGATTCATTCTGTCTATCTTTTCATGTCCAATGAAAAGAGACTCGTTTTAAACCTGGACAGGATGAGTGAATGCATGAATTGGTCACAGATAGGTCTGCGTTTGTGTGTGTTTGTGTGTGTGTGCACGCACACTCGTGCATGCGCATATGTGTAACACAGAGGGACTAAGAGCAGGAGGTGAGGGAGGGTGCATCAGATACACCACCTCATTAAACAGAATTGATGCTCCCTCCACCTTTGAAGTTAGAAGCACCAGGATCGTCCGCGTGACGCAAGAGGCTTCCCAAGAGCTCTACAACCAAGTCCTTTGAAAAATGATATATTTTGAGCAACATATTATGGAGACACGCTGCATGTCCACACATACACACACACAAAAACACACATACAGATGCGCATACACATAAACTGACACACATACACAGCCATGCACACAAATATACACAAACAGACACTGTCTCACGCACATGCACACAAACACACACACACACAGACACGCTCACACACAGACTGCATGCACAAGCATCTCCACAGAAATATTTCTAGTCCAACCACAATGTTTTATCACAGACAAAGGATGTATTGTATACATACACAAGTATTTGGAAGTATTGACTATGCTCACTCTGGCCTTACAGTACTTGTTGGAAAATGGTCCAGCAGTTCAACCTTCACCCATCAAAGTACTGACAGTCTGTGCTTTGTGTATTGCAAACACCGTTCACTTTTAATCCTTCTGTTTTTCTTTTACTGTCCATGGCCTTTTGGAAATTTCAATAGATATTATAGGGACAAGACAGTAGATGTCTTACAGACAGTGTTTCGTATAAGATATTTGCTGCTTGTACATATTTTTTTAATGTAACAGATATGATGGGGGATAGCACAGTTATGATAATCATTTCTCAGAAGTGGCAATCTTCCTGTTCTTACTGAGTTAGGAAATCAATAGACACTTCCAGCAACAAAGCTAGAATTTTCCCCTTTTACGTTTTAAGGCGTCGGGGCTTCAGTCTCCTGTGATATTTGATTTCAGCACAGGTTGTCACCCACTGTAATGAAGACATTTAAATGACTGGTTTCTGTGTGGGTTTGTAGTCTAATACACTTGAGACTTTAGAGAAGACAGACAGAAATCAAATTACATGTGACCTTTCACAGCTGCTGAATTACCATGCTCTGCTCGACTCAAACTGAATTGGGTCCTTTCCGGGAAACGGCTGGTTTGCTGAAGCACCTTTTCCTTTTATATCTCAGTGTTTTCAATTACAAACAAACAAACAAAAAATGTTATATACAAAGATCATGTGTAATTTGGAAAAGGAAAGCAAAGTTTTTAAAAGTTAAATAAACTCATCTGAAATTTCCAGTCCTCATCATCAGGCAAGAGAGACAGAGACCAAGAAAAAACAAAAACATAGCAATGTGTCCTCTGATAGATGAAGGAATAATCTGAAATTAATGTTTATATTATAAGAAAAGGTTTCAACAATTAAAAATTTTCATGTCTGTTTCATTGCCATGGTCCCTGGCAATTAATGAAGCATTCATTCTTATAGTCATTAAATTAAAGCCAGAAGGAAATATTGTTCTTTTAACTTCAACAGGCAGACAAATTTGTCTGTACCCCAGTCAATAAGTTTACCATGCAGTTCTTCTTCAATTGAAGCATCTGCTTAAAAAGTGGGAAAAAAAATAGTGCGTGTGAGACACTGGGTGACAGAACTTAGTTTTATGCCTCACATTCCAGTATACATTACCGTTATCACTAACTGTCATCACCATTATTATACAACAAAAAAGTGACCTGATTTCACTTGACTAACATCTTTAGGTTTAATTTAATCATTTAGCAGACGCTTTTATCCAAAGAGATTTACAACACTTCACATACATATTACCATGAGCTAGCGCTGAGTGTCTTGCTCAAGGACACACCTGGTGGTTGGGCTGGGATTTGAACCAGAAGACTTCTGCATCCCAACTAGATGGTCCAGTTCTACTCTTGAGCCATGCTGTAGGTGCAGGTGTAGGTGCTGTATACTGGACCAATTACAATGGCGTCCCCTCTTCAAACAGTCAGCCTTCAGCTCAATCAAGCCCAGCAGCGCAGCTTCGAGGCTTTAACATCTCCACACCATCATATATGCTTTACTTGCATCTAAATGACAAAATGATGAAATGTAACACCTTGAGGTGTGATTGAAAGGTCAACATCTCTTGGCTCTGGACACAATGGACTAAATGAGCCATCTGTGTCACGAGCCACTTCATGGATCTCACCTAACACGTCACCGCTTTTGGATTAACGGTAATCTCACATCTGGAGCCAAATTCCAGCCCACACACTAAATCTCTAAAACAGAGCAAAGATGAAAATCCTATCAGCAGAATTCATCCCCTTCACCCCCCCCCACCCCAATCTTTGAATGCACTCTGGTTCCTTTACTTTATACTGCATCTGACAGGATTATAACAAAGCAGTTTTCATGATCGCCTTAACATAAGAGTTGTGTCACTCCTCCCAAGAGCCTATTTCACTAGAAATAACTTGTAGATTTTGGATGAGGTTAAAGGTCATCTTTTATCTCTCATTAAATCTCATTTTCCTCTGAGTTTATTTGATCTGAATGAAATAAAGAGAACAAAGAGAAGTACACTGGATATTTCCCAGAAGGCTTTGTCCTTTAGAAGCTCATATAGCACCATAGTCTTTGAAAGTAAGGCATTTTTTCATGTTTACATTTTCAGTGTTAATATAGTACAAGGGATGTGGCTATGGGACCAGGTAAAATGAAAAATAAACATCCTTGATAAAAAGTCACGTCTCACTGGCTCCTGCCTTAATTACCTTTGAGAAGACTGCCTTTCATTGCGCATGTCAACTAACCTGTTTTACGCACAAGTACAGAGAACTCACAGAAAGGGTTTGTGTAAAGTTTAATATGTATTACGGTACAGATTTAATTTAATTGGGCATACTTTTATTCAAATGAAAAGCAGTGGACAGAATAGAAGTAAGATAACAAGCCACACGGATAAACATTTGTGCTATAAAACAAGTCTGGAAACGATAACCTGAAAGGACAGCGTGGCTGTTCAGATCAGCAAAGTCACTCTCACCTCTCACTAAACTATTGCCATTTCAGATTTGAGCCCAGCTGCAAATCTGTAAAATGTGCACATCTCAGTGGGTTCAAGTGACTTCCATCTGGCCAGGCAGCTTCATTCCAAATTCAAAAGACAAGCAATTTAGGCAAATTGGTGATTCCAAACTGTCTCTAGTGTGTGACTGCACGGTCAAATGTCTATATGTGTGAGTTCTCTAAAGGCATTAGGTAATTAGGATACCAAATGGGTAAACAAATTCTGGTAATGGGATGGATATGTTCAACTATACCAATTTACATCTGTGTATAAAAGTTTTGATTTCACAGCAGCAACAGTCAAACAACCAAACTAGTATTTTACCACACTTGCTGTTTCCCAGATACTTGTCAGTGTCAGGCTGCAGACTGAATTGTTCTTTGAATAAAACAAGATGGTAATATTTAAAGCATGCAATGGCTTTTTTAAAGTCCATTGCTTTTCTTAAATTAAAAGGCCTTCTCAAGTCCAGCAATGAGAGCAAACTGCATCTTCCTTAGTAAACTTTGCTATCCTATGCATCACAGTTCCTCTGCCCATGAGTGACAGATGAACTAGCACAGTTACAGCAGGTTGTAACCTGCAAGGTGGCACATCTGCATGAGGTGCAGTCTGCATGCAATCGCAACCATCTGCTCAGGCCTTGATGCTCGTCGTCAATGAGGCGGGCGCGCCTGAGAGGGGCATGACAGGTTACTCCCTCTTGCACCGTGCCAGCTTTCCATATGTCCGGGAGCTCGCCCGATGACATCAGCCATTTATTTAAAGGGAGAGGAAAACAAGTTGCTAAAATACCCTTAAACTATCAGCTGACATATAGAACTTCAATGATTACCTCCTGAGTTTTTAAATATTTGCCACACAACTGTTTATGGTTCTGTATTAATCTGAACAGCATTTTGTAGCTGTAACATAGTACATGTTAATGTGGGATTTACAGTAACAGTGTAGCACTAGGTAATACTGTATGTCATTTTTTAAATACCACAAACTGCAGTGCGATAGCTGTACAGTCTAAAGCTGGACACTATTTAATGTTTTTACTAGTTCATATGGTGGAGTGTTTGCCATAGCTGTCAAGGAGCTTTGCTAAAGTGTAGGAGCGCAACTCCACTTCTGAAATTAGAGTTTACACACCTGTCTAAGTGCCCATGCATTAACTAACACTTTCACATAGTGTTAAATTATCTTTTTCCAAAATTGATGGCCTTATAGCAATGGACATATAATTTCCTGCAGTATTAATAAACCCGTCCATCCATTCATTTTCCATACCGCTTACCCTATCCAGGGTCACGTTGGGGCTGGAGCTAAATAAAACTTTAAATCGCAAATTTAGAATTAAAAACAAATGTAGAGAGGTAAAATATTTTCTCTCAATGTCCAGGTTAGTTTATTCTTTAATCTATTGGTGGGTTTGACAAAGCTGTTATTACACAGAATAATCAAATATCAGTTGGATTATAGTAGATATTTAATTATAAATGGATTGTTTAACACATTATAGTATAATGGGACCAGTTTCTAAAAATAGTTGTTTTAAAAACATCAATTGTATTCTAATATAAATAATTGCTCTTGAGAGAATGGCAAACGACTTGATAATGAGGTAGTCAGAAATAACAAATTGACACAGGCAACAAAGTGCTATTGAAATGTCAACTCCACGGTGTTTTTGACAAAAAAAAAAAAAACTCAGTCCCTTTTAATGCAGATTTATTCAACTTTAAAATTTCTGTCTCTTAAACATGAAATCCAGTTAAAATTGTGTATATGTCTGAAGAGATTTGAATAACACAATTAAATCATTTTCATTCATCATTTCTGAGTGTATGAAGCCCCCACAGCCTGCTGAGCACAGGGCAAATAACTGTTAAGATGAGCTGCAGAAACATCTGTCACAGCTGTGTGCTGTCATTTATAAGCCTTGTGTGTGAAGCTGTTTATGCGGGTATGTAAGAGTGCGCTAGTTAAGGAGTAAGTGGTATAAATGAGTTCTCTGGGGAATCACCAGTACTGCTTCATGGTAGAAAATACAGCCTCTGTTTTGCAACTTAGGTAGCATAATTGTGTTGCTCAGATAGTGTCAAAGCATGATCAAAAAAAAAAAAAAAATTAAACTGGCACTTTCAAACAACTTGTAATGTTTCTCCATTCATAAGCCTGGGTAAGTGTATTGTTGTATTTCAACGGAATGATCCCAGCAAACGTTGGCTTAGGAAATCATGCCCTTAAAGGTCATACCACCTTTTAACATTGGGACCTAAAAATATGAAAATGTATTAATTACAACTGGTCGGCAACTGGCCAAAAAAACATGATTATATGTGACAACACAAATAAAGCTTTCTCTAACACTTTCAAGCAAGTGGAAATATTGGGTAGTCTTAGGTTGGTGTGGTCCATTTTAATCCCAGAAGCACAATAGCAACACCTCCCAGCCACTTCTTCTGGGCGGAGTCAGACTAAAGAGCAACTACAAGTCGCTTCAAGGACTGCGGCTGAACAGCACGGCCACTGCGGAAGATAAAGTTTGCCGGATCACAGTTCATTCTTCCCCCATCCGTGTAATCAATCAGCGGAGGGGAGGAGCTGTCAACCACGGACAGGCTTGCTGTAATTAAATGTGCAAAGATCACTGGGTGCTAGAGTGACAGACCTCAAATTAGGACTTTAAATGAGTTCTATAGGTGGCAGACCCCCCCCCCCCCAAAGGTGCTGTGATTACATATCATTAGGGCTCAGCATGGACGGAGCATGTCAGGCTCGTCTGTCACTGGAATACTTATCTCTATCCCTCCAGGGAAGAGTTTTTTTTTTTTTTTTTCAGGTGCAGCTGGTAGATCGCCATTTAAATTGAAACTGGGGAGAAATAAAAAGCAATACTTAAAACACATTTCACTTTCAATAAAATGCCAGGCCCTCTGTCCAATTTGCAACAGTTAATGGCTGTGAAGGAATGTCATGAGTGTCTTCCTTCAGTTTTGAAATTATTTATTTTTATAATTTTTTTTTATTTTGGTTCTGAACGACCTTGGAACTTGAGAGTGAAATGAGACAGTTTCGCTCGGCTTGCACTTTCTGCAAAGCCTTGTGAGAAGACATGGAGAGCAAGAGAAGCGTGGAGATCACATAGCAGGAGCTGTCTGTCTGCTGCTGTGGAGGCTGTGTTCCCTGCAACCGTTACACTAAAATGATGGCAATGGTTTCTTTTTTCTAACAATGTTGACAGCTAAATAATTTTGCTCACTGTAACACTGCAAAAATGAAATTCCTAAATAGTTGGCAATTGAAGCTAATCAAAATATACAATTATTGAAATTATTGTGCATTTACTGTGTATTGGTCATTTGCTTGCTCAACATTCTTTCATCTTGATTGGATTTAGATAACATTCAAATGAAAAATGGAGAAAGCGGTGTGGACAATAATGTACATCTGTTTAGCAGAGGCAGAATCCCGCTGTTCAACACAGAGAGACTCGGCACACGGACTCAGGATGTGCATGCTTTTCAACAGAGACGGGCACACGATGTACATGCTGTTAAGCAAAGACAAGCACACAATGTACATGGTGTTCAGCAAAGACAAGCACGCAATGTATATGGTGTTCAGCACAGCCGCACTCCCGATGTACGAGCTGTTCAGCACAGACGGACGCGCGATGTACGAGCTGTTCAGCACAGACGGACGCGCAATGTACGAGCTGTTCAGCATAGTTGTTCACATGTTCATGAAATGAGTGTGTTGCTTATTCTCCAAAAATACAATCTGGTTTTAATCTCCATACGAATTAATTTTATCATGTTACAAGACCTGCCCTCTTTTTACCTTTACATGGAATTTTTTGATTTTCTGTTGCGCTGTGTCTCAACTCAGTTGCCTTCCTTACTTTACCATATGGGATCCACACTTTTTAATTTTTTCATTTCTTTGGATGCATTTTGTTATTGCTCGATTAATTTTTTTTTATTATTAATTAGGAGTAGTATTATATAAGTCAGGAGAAGAAGAGTAAGTTTTTTTCTGGGCTGTTTTCTGTATTTAGTTTAGATTAATAATATGGCTGTTTATGTTAAGCACCTAACATGAGGCTGATGGTATAATAAAGATCATTTTATCCATAACTAAGGGATATATTTTGCTCAGCAAGTACAGTGTCAATGTAAAATGTATTTATTGAAATTTTAAAGATTTTAGAACATCTTATGAGGTACATTTCACCCCATGCTATTGGCTCATTTCACCAGCTTTCACCATTGCAGATTAATTTTATTCTACTTATTTCATTTATTAAACTTAATGTACATTATATATATTTAATAATTTATGATTCTTGTATTTTTAGACAACAAAATAGTTCAGCCTGATTCATGAAAAATAGACAGATACAGGTAAATAATAAAAGTCAGCCTTTATACCAATACTACATGAGATTACTTCTGACCAGTTTGTTGTTAGCTATAAATCAGCATTCCCAGGAGCAGAAGCAGTAATTGTCAAGGTTATTAAGCAGTGACGGTCATCATCTGACCATGAGTCATCCAATGAAAATGCAGTGGGATTTGGAGGCAAATTAAATTCCATTTGCAATTTCATACATGACGGTGCAAACTCCTCTAAGGCTGACTGGATGGTTTTTCAGCAAGACAGGCGCATAAGCTACAGTTATCCTGAGCCACCTCGGTGTGTGAGTTTGAGGAAAAAAAACCATCACACAAGCCTTGTATAAGAAGAGGGTGTGGAGTTAAAGAGGAAAAGGGAAAGGGGTGTTAGGAATTACATTTTAATGAAAAATGTGAATGCACCACGTTGTTCCTAAACAGAAATATGAGAAGCATGCTAAAGCAAGTTTTTTTTTTTTCCATCTCACACTCCAAGCAATATGCTGAGCTCCACTGAATATTCATCTGTTCCTCTCCATAATGCCAGCCTTTGAAGCGTAGCCTAGAGGTGTCAGCAAAACCAGCCTTCCCCGAGAACAAAAATGTGTCCGGCCCACGCAAATTTTCAATTTGCTCGATCCTTATTCATTCACATTTCCGACCGAGCATAATTTAAACAATTATTGCTTCCTTGACGTTCGGTTGTCCATTCAGCTGATTGAAATAAAGCAGCTTTTATTCCGTGCAGTTAAAGCCTGCGTCGCAGAATCACACCGTGACGGGGACAGCCGACTGTTTCCTTCGCTAAAGTTCAGCATTGTCCTTTGAGCCTCTTCCCTGGAATGGAAACTGGTTTTCTTCTTTATTTATTTATTTATTTATTTTTTGGGGGGGGGGGGAAGGTTTCCATCTGCTTTGTCGTATTGCCTTGGCTTTTTATTTGTAGGACTCAGAATGGATGTTTCTCTGTGTATTGCTACCTCAAGGCCACATCTTACCACTCTGATTTGTTTTTCTCCAGTGACGGGGGGCTTTAAAGGCACTATTAAGGCGCCACATAAATCCCGTGTTATTGCCTGCGCTGTTTTCCTCTTCCTGATGGCTTCCTGGTATACTTTGTGCCTTCCCAGAAGGCTCTTAGAGCCCATAGGTCAATGACAAATCCACACCAACGCAAACATACTGACCATACCTTTGTCTGTCTTCTTAATACCTCTGAGCTGAACCTTGAAATGGAGTTATCAAAATGTTCATTAAATTGACTCTTAGACATAGTGCTAACCACAGGTCACATGACAACATGTAGAACAGCGAAGTTGTCAATGTCTTCCCTGTGGTAGTAGGTTTGTCTAAATAATGCAAATTTGCTACTAGATTGGACGCAGTTTTCTTGTGAATGCTCAACATCTCTATGAAAGATGTAAACTCCAAATAGGTTAGCAGCTCAAGACAACGTTGGCTACGGTGGAAGACTCTGCATTAGATCTTCATGCTTCCTAAACTTTGAGGCAAGAAAACGCTTCACACGCAAGGCAACAAATGCGTTGATGAAGCACGCAGCTGCTTCACACCCAAGAGGCCAATATCTTAGGCAGTCTTGGTGTAATTCACTTAATAGCTTGTTGTTACGTAAGATTATGTAAGGTAATGTAAATTAGGTACCTGATGGAACCAGTAATCTAGGATTACCCTGGAATGTAAAATAAGAAGGATCACTTGATCTTCCTATAAGGCTTCGGTGTTTTGTGGAATAATGGTTTTCTCTAAATTGGGATTTATAGTGCACTTTATTTGCCCCCGCGTCCCACCTACCTCATAAATTTTTTCAAGCCCCCCCCCCCAATCTGCCACTTCTTTAACCCAAGCCAGGGTGTCTGCTGAGATTTAGAGAACAATTTCACCCATTAAAGTAAAATCCTGCCAAAAGTGCATGATTAAGTGCTGATTGGTCACACTGTCAGGCGCTCGTGCTGCTAATTTGATGTGAAGGATGGCTGCAGTACCTCTTTTACCTTTTCCGTCAGACAGGAGGAATGTGGGGCAAAGAACTGGGTGAGGGTGGAGAGAGGTGGGACAGTTCGCCTCACCAGCAAATCTCAACCCCATTCTACAATCATTAGTATCACATGGCCATTCCTAGATGGCAGAACAAGGCCACCCATGGAACAGCAGGACTTAAACACACTGCACTCATGTACACATCCATCCTGCTTGGCGGCTCCTCAAGCAGTGTTGAAAAGCCAGGCATAGACACAGGTACCTACAGAAGAATAACTATTGATCCTCACACTCTACTATATACTCCCATGAGGGTTACATATTTTCTTATGCAAAAAAGTTGTAAAAAGCCTAAGGAACAGTTTATATCCATGTATACCACTGCATTTTATTCAATAAAGTGTTTACAACAAGCTCATGGACTACATACCATCTACAGGATGAGCCCTCGGTTCTTTGCTCAGTTGGTTTCCTTTTGCCCTCAACGTTTTTCAGATGTACAGTGAAAGGGACATTGATCCATTCAAATTCCATAAACTTCCATAAATTCTAAAAATGATCACGTTGTGGGCTTCCAAGAAGGGTGGTTTAATCTCATCCTACAAATGTTGAACTAGATTGAGAACTGGTGCATAGCTGGGGCTCTTAACTGATCTGATTTCTCTGTCATCTTCCTAAAAGCCTTTCTGAACAATCCTATTAAACAACCGTATCCTACTAAAAGAACCTGTCCTAACTTTGGTACAGGAGTGCATGGAAAGCATGCAACACATAACAGACAGTCAGATATCCTTTGACATTAAACATTGTTAAATGTAGATGAATTGACTCAAACTGTTTTTACTATGTCTCAGTCCTTTCAACAGTATTCCAGTGTTACTATATTTTAGTTCCTTCATTTATAACAAAACTTTAGGGTAGGTCAGTGATTGCTGTACCTTATCTGAGACTATATCGTATGTTACCACCTGAATCTTAAAAGACTGTTGTAGTCAATTTATGTAGTTCTGTGTCTTGCAACACTTAGGCCACCCTTCATCACCCTCTATAATCAGCAAACCATTTCCCATCATGGGACCACCATTGGCCATTGGCTGCACATGCTCTTACAAACACCAAACCTTCCCAATTACTTTGGCTTGGAGGAAGCTGCCTAAAATGTTGCTCTTTTTTATTCTGCCCCCTTGAATTTTGCCCACACAGAATCTTGAAGCCCCTGTCTGCCCGCTTTAAATAGACTGGACGGAACATGCAACGCTATCGCTGACCCAGCAGTCAGTTTCACAGAAATGGAGGAAGTAATAATAATGTGTCGCTTCAGAAAATCCTGTGGTGGCAGCCTATATCATGCATGTAGCACAGCTGACAACTTGCACAGATCAACTAAGGAGAAAAATGCAGCTCAATATTTTTTAGATTTTATACCACGAGTGCTCTTTGTAGACATTTTATTCCAGACGCATAGTAAATAAATTAAAAATTTTTCATAAACACAGTACATCATTATGTAAGAAAATCCATTGGAGTTGTAAAAATTATATTTATTTTGGAACAGAGAAAGTATGACCACCCAGAACCAAGGCCTAAAACCCACATACTGACTTTAGAGACGGGACATATTCCATACACTCTGAGCTTATACGCTTTACATGGCAGTTACAGGACAGTACACGACACCGCAGCATAACTGAGGGTAAAGAGACACCGCTGTCACCCTGATGGATTTTTACGTTCCAAAGCCAATTACAAGCACAGCAGAGACCTGTGGTAGGTGCCCATTCCTCCTGGAAGCGCTCCACTCAACCAGAACAATACCCTGCCACCAGTGCTGCAGCTCTCAAACAGCATCATCCTAGCGACGCCATTTTAAAAAATTATTCATTTTTTCCTGAAAAAAAGAGAACACTGTCAACCAGCTGATATGTTGGGGATGTGTTTACCCAAGTGTAGAGCCTTGTTTTGCATAGCTCCAGAGCTGTGTGTGCTAAGTTTTAGTATTCTATTTTTTAATTTTCTACAAAAGGGTAGGTAGCTGATAAAGCTCAAAATATTTTAAAAGTCTTGAAGAACATTTATACATGGTGTATATGCATACTCATAATTCATTTAGTATATACACATACGTCTTTCCCTATAGTCTGTTTTTCATACTCAAAGTATCTAAAAGTCTTAAAGCAGTGAGAAGTAAGGCTGATAAATATTTGCTTTACTCTATCTGCAATATGAGGAATCAAGGCCTTGTGTAAACTAACTTGTGAGGTACAAAGAAAACACAGAATGAAGCAGTTCCATTGGTTTCCATGCAGTGTAATGATTTGAGGAAGCACAGGAACAGAAGAAGGGCTGAGTCTAACGTGCGCAGAGGATTTATTGGAACAAGCAGGGTATATTTACAGAAAACTAAGACATAAGGTAAACCAACTAACTTACAGAGCCAAAGGCTACAACAACTGGCATAGTAAAAACAGAGGGAAAGGACTTAGGCGGCATGGTTTTATGTGGTGGCTAGCACTGTCGCCGCGCACCTCCAGGCCTGCGGTTCAATTCCCGCCTTGGGTCTGTGTGCGTGGAGTTTGCATGTTC
>JABJVR010002200.1:0-17798 GCA_025773905.1 Chitala chitala
CCCCCCCCCCCCCCCCCCCCCCCCCCCCCCCCCCCCCCCCCCCCCCCCCCCCCCCCCCCCCAAAAACTTCACCACATCTAAAAGAAGGGTCCAATAATATTTCCTTGTCAAAACAAGCCGTTGCAGGATGTCGGCACCATGTAGGGTAGGTTACAGCGATGACCTGTGAACCCCCAGGACTCAGAGGGAGGCACGGATGTGTGATGAAAAGGGTCAGGGCATTCCCTTCATCTGTGCTGTGCCCGTGTGCGGAGGGCACGGCCCGGCCCAGCACCGTGCCACTGTGACCCTTTGAAGTGCACGTGCTCCATTAGCCCCACAGTCGGCCTCAGGAAAAGACTGTGGGGTGAGAAGAAGGCAGGGGACGGGGCCTGGAAGTACGTGGGTGGAGCCTGAGGGACACCGTCCCCTGTGCTGCTGTCAGTTGCATCACAACCCATGTCGTGTCAAACAAGTTATGCAAAAAAAATAATAATAATACTCAGCCCAATGATAAAGATAAAAAAAATAATAATTTAAATCAAGATGACAAGTCTTATCGTTTGAAAGAATATTTTTTCATGCTAAATTGTTTGTTCCTAATAATAGCTAAAATTGCTGACAATCTGGCAGCAGTATGGCAAGGAAACTTGGATGACTATTCCAGTCCCCTGTGGGGTATCCAGTAGTATTCTTAGCAGTACAGAAGGGCACAATACACTGTGCTCTGCTTAAGTGGCTTTAGATAAGCGCTCTCTAAGCTGGTCAGGTGTGCACCACCTGGTGAGGGGTGCGGACCACCCGACTGAGGGCAGACGCCCTGCTAGGGCAGACGTGCTTGCAGCCCGGTGAGAGAACTCAGTAAATACTGTTGTTGACTCCTTAATTAAATAGTTCAGTAATTCTGTCACCAACACAAAGTGTGGCTTATCCGTTTAAAAATCAATAGGCCATTTCACAGCGATCCTTACCCCAGAGGACAAGGTGGTCATTGCTTATCTTGCCCAACAGTGTCCCCCACCCTTTCCGAAGACAGAAACTGGTATCTTTTCTTGCTCAAAGAAAAAAAAAGTCAATAACAGTTCTTCTTTATAAACGGAGGGCTTTAGTGCCTGGAGTACAGCTTTATTGGCTTTTCCAACGTCCAGCCTTCCAGTTCGATGGCTTTAAAGTAGCTGTTACAGGAGCCCTCTTGATTTACCCCACTGCTGATGGCCTTACAATCACAGCACCAAGGTTCAGCCGTGCCGTATCACATACGACTACTCATTGATTTCCAGTGATGCACAGATTATATGTACATCAAATTTGGGATATTATTCTTTAGACGGACTAAAGCAGAACACCCATTCTCCACCAATCTGAGACTGCTGTACTGCAGAGTTGGGGTTTTGGGGGGTGTCATTTAAGGCTCAGCCTGAGAGCTTGCATGGCCCATATTGCAGGGCAAGGCCGTGCTACAGTGGGAGCTCAAGGTAGGGTTGTTATGAAGTACGTTTGGATGTTTAGAGACAAACACAAAGCTGCGAGTGCCAAGCTTTCATTTTCCTTCACAAACAATTCATCCTCAAGCCAACACGTCGAGCATGCACAGTGATCTCTGTGAAAACCAGTTTCTCCAAATTCAGTCAGCAGTTCCTCCTGGTCCCAAAAGTCCAGTTTTCAATTTGTGTTTATTTATTCTAAGCTCAGGCAGTCTCAACCCCTAACAAGTGAAACTATAAGATACTGAAACCTGTCACCAAATACAAACAACCACACTGGACTCACATCACAATCCCAACAGTGCAGTTTAAGTGACAACAGTTTGTCCTGTTTCTGGCGCCACCTACTGGGAGCAAAGGCAAAAAAACTATATTAAAGCAGTACCATGACAGTGCTAGGGATTGCATCAGCTTCCCTTAGGCAAGCATTATACTAGGGGGGAAAAATATCTACCTGAGTTTTGAAGAGCTGCTGTTTGTATAAATTCTTTCCAAATGAAATGGGTTTTAGCAGGTTTATAATCCTCATTTAACTGTAATACACAAACAAGGTTACTAGGATTCTATGGAACACTGAATATGCAGCTATAATTTTCACAACAAAGTGAGCTTAGTCCTGATGTGACATATATGGTGGATCTAAAAGACAAAGGCGCCCTTCGTAGGCCACTGTACGCCACCAACAGGGGGATGATAAGTGATGTGTATCTACCATCTACATGAGTACAGTGGTGTAGGTTTAGACCTATATTATTCTGTTTACATACAGTAAATACAATACTGATGCTGTAATGTTGTGAAAGATGAGTGAAAACACCCATGGCTCACATGAAAGTGAGGGTCAGTGAATGATACTCCCACAGGCACAACAGCCTGGGGAAATGATGGGGAAACAGATGGGTGTGCTGAACAGGGCCAGTTCACCTGTGGGGCACTCAGGCCTTGTTTAGCTAGGTGTACACCTGCACGGTCTTCTCTGTCACGCACGCACACGCTCACACACAGGTCCCTGATAAACAACCTATATTAAACAGGCAGCCTTTGGGCCCCGACCATCTTGTAAAATGTCTTTGGAATACAGACACTGATCAGGACATGTTCTGATGGTTTTGCTGATCCTCTGTTAGCTCAGAAACAGCCATCACTCTAACAGATAAACTAACAAGCAACAGGAAGGACGCATGGCCACAGAAGCCATAGAGCTAAAAAGGGTGCCGGGTGACCACAAGGATGGAAGCTCCAATCCTGATTGTACATCTGTAACAATCCAACTGTTCAGATGTGCCTTGATTACCCATTTATAGTTTGAAAGTTTAATTTGACAAGTTTACCTAAACTGGTAATGTGTATTTTAGCACTGATAATACTAGATCTTCAATAGTGTAGTGTAATCTACCATGACAAATAACTGGCATAAAAGGCAAACATATGGAAAATTTGTCAATGTGTTTCTTGTGGAATTATGAAGTATTTTTTACAGATGTACCAACAATGAAACTGAATCGTAGACATCTGCTGCCCTCTGCAGCACATCAGATGTACTGCTTTTCTAAAGACTACAGGAAAATTTAACACACACACACACACACACACACACACACACACACACACACACACACCGCTTAGCAGGCTCATGTAAATACTTGTGATAATGTGTAACCATACTGACTCGCATTATCACATTCCCATGTGGTTTATAGACTTAAAAACTGAACTTGATCCTATTGAAAATTAACTGAAACAAATAACAGTTTGTATTGAAATAGTTACAAGGAAACAGACTTTGATACACACTTACAGAGCTTATTTGTTTTTAGTTGGGGGGTGGTAAAAAAAAAAAAAAAAAAAAAGACCAAGTAATGAAAGCAAACTAGGTGGGGAGAGGGACAGTTAAAACAAAAACAAAAAGTGATCATGGTACAGGCATGATAAAGATTCAGAGACGTCCTCCATTCCTACTGGCCCAAAAAACAACTAGTTCTGTGCCCTTCTTCTGAGTGCGTGTTCTATAAACGAGCTAAGAGCTCCAATCCCACTGCAAACATTAGCTTGCTGACACTCATTGCACAAAGAGATCACACTTTAAATATCTTCCTCGGATATAATCATCAGACAGCATCAGGCACACAGTTGATTTTTAGAAGACCAGATGAGGCACACCACGTGGAGTTAATGCAGACCAAAGGATTAAATTGCCACCAGCTGCGTGTACACATGTGTGTGCGTGCGTGCTTGTGAACTGAGTGCTTTAAAATCCAAATCAGTCTGGACATGCCAACACAAAGCTGAACATAGAACATCACCACTCACCAGTACTATGCCCACATGAACACAACAGTAGATGAATCCACAGAGCAGACATGCAACAAAGAGCATGTCAGACAGCTGCATCACTTAAATCGACATGCAGTACAACGCACTCGTGTTTTCCATCTTAACTATATGACTGATAAGTGCTCTGGTAACAGATAGATAATTTACAGAAAAAAAACAGTGTACTGTTTCATTTTAAAAGAAAAAAGTCACAAAGCAGTACTTTAAAAGAAAAAAAAATCATGAATTTTCCCTAAACATAAACGACGATGGGCACCTTACGGACTGGGAGAAGGGAACGGACGACTCGCGTGTGCAGAAAACATTAGATGATCCCCTCAGTATTTCAACTTCCTTTTGTTTTTGTACTATATAAATGCCAGCTAGCAGTAGACGCTGTGAGTGTCCTTCACACAGCGTCACGAAGCAAACACAGAGCGGTGAACTGACTAGTGATGACAGAGAAACGGCAGGTCCCATTATTATAAAAATAACACTGCTATTCCATCACTGCACCTGTCCCTGGATAGTTTGTGTTTCATACCGTTGCAGTGCTTTACGAGCACTTCATGTTTAAAGTTTGCTGCCAAGTTGACAAACGTGCTTTTCCTGCAAGCAGTACATGCAATACATGGCGTTCCTTTCTTTGCATTGTCTGTCACGTAAACTGCGTGAGCCATTCCTGTTGGAAAGAGCAGCTCTTTGCCTTTTTCAACACCTGTTGAAAAAAAAAAAAAAGAAAAAAGAAAAAAAAATTGATAGTTTGTTTCATTGTCACCAGAGGACCAAGCAAGAGTCCTGACACAGGTAGGTGACATCCAACACAGAACTGTACCAAATCTGCAGGTCGCGTTAGCTGTCCTCTCTAATCACACTACCTCGCTCTCTCTCACACGCACACAAACTCTCATCCTTGTGTATGTGTTTCATACATTAGGATAAAAAAAAAAAAAACTAATGGGGGCATAATTGCAAGTCGCACTGGTGTTATTAAAACAGAAATCACAAAATGTGACTATATGGTCACAGTCTAGAGCCCTATTAATTATAGAGCTCTCTGATGTCACAGAGGGCAGGGTTCACCCTCACACCTACAGGGCTGGAAGGCTCAAATCCAGTCTGTGGTACGATGTGTGTGCAGTGTGCATATTCTCCACGTTCCTGTAGGTTTCCTCTGGCAGACGTGCCTCTGGACTGAACTGGGAACTGAAACTGCCATGACGCCTACATGTCCTACCACCATGTGTACAGGTTAGCAGGCCTAACACAAGTAGTTCTCGGTAGCTGTGTATATGTGGGATTCAACAAACAGGCATATTAAAAACCAGAGGCATGCCCATGCTTAGAGGCAACACTGGCCAGGCCAGGCAGCGCCAACAAATGGTAAACATGGTGTGTGCAACTCTTGTGCGGTGGGTTACATTGCACATGTGGACCTGCTCCTGTACACGTGGATAAAATCTGTTGAAAAATCCAGCTGTTTAAATGAGACAGATCATTTCTAAAAGCGCCATACCTGGTTTTCCTTTCTGGTTGTCCGTCCTATTGATTTTTGTAAAAGATGATTTGAGTACATCTGACCTAGTGCCTCCTAAATATCCTGGAATTGGCCTAAGTTTTCATGTGCATGCTGACAGGCAAAAAAACGTTCGTGTTTTATTAAAGACAGCTAAGACACGTGACTGAAACCTGGCCTGTCTGGACATGAGCCACAAAGGCCGATAAGTGTACAGGCTGAGCTTTGAAGGAGAACACACTGTGAGGGAGAAAAGAAAGGCCAGGCACAGCTGTGTAAATTCACTGAGCCGCAAGGTCAGGTGAGAGGGCGTACAGGCCTTCGTCCAATAGGACCTGCCCTCTCAACATTAGCGTGTAAACAAACAACCGTCCAGCCAGCAGCGACGCAGTTTGTCCGGGTTAGCAGAGAGCAGCAGAAATGGCCGCTTTCCCAGTATGCAGCCTACCACCCTCAGTGCCGCCATCCTGCTTTAGGATGGGGGTTCTCACAGATTTTTCCTCAGAAGGCTTTACGACATTCAGGAGATTACAAACAAACAAAAAACATTTCTGATGATTTCTGGTCGATCTAGTCTGGCCAATTCACCACTTCATCTTTGCATACACACACACACACACACACACACACACACACACACACACACACAAAAGTGAAAAAAAGACTGTAGCCCACCAACTTTTCCTCCACGTTCTTCACACTCCACACTCGGTTGAAGCCAACAGCAGATTCATGTTGTGACGGCACAGCACACAGACTGCATGCGAGTTTGAGCAGACACTGTGTGTGGAGAAACTATTAAACCAAAGATGAAGAACCAGAAGCTGAAGCGCACCAGGAAAGTAGCTCGTATTCAAACCGGAACACAAGCCAAAGACAACAATGACATGTCATTCATTGGCAATAATCTGAGCTAAAATACACCAACACAATCAAGTATGAGACTCTCATATCACACATTGGTATAGCGTGAGGAACATCCTTCACTGCTGCCTACATCAGCACCCACGGACTGGGTCCTGAAATGAACAAATTCCATCACTGAACCGGACTGGACCCTTCACACAAAACACCGGAAATCCTCTTTTTGTATGTTACTGTACAACTGGACGAAGGCCCAAACCAACACAACAGCACCAATGGCAATCTCAAACTACACAGGAATTTTTACACCACAAACACATCAAACTAGTTCAAAATGAGGAACGGTAATTGAAGCTGTCTGCTGGAGTAATTAAACGGTAATTAGCAGTTAATATTTCTGATGGTTATTTATACAACACATTAGCATTTAACAAGGAAACTGAAAATATTTTATTCCACTGAGAGAGCGAATATCCAGGAACCTGAGAAAAAAAAAAAGTCTGAAAACACTGAAATACCTGAGTTTCTCAGACAGCAGTACACTGGAATTATAACTGACACTATAATTAATTACACCTGTAATTCCAGGAGCACACAAATAAAATAAGAAACGTAATTAAAACCCATACTGGGGCTGAAGAGGTGGGTGTTGGTTCACGGTCCACTCACGTAATCTCCACAGCACTTATGTTTCTGCCAGTTCAGACACCGACTGGGGCCACTCATATAGCCATTTCCTGAAAGCACACTATGGGGAGGGTCTACTTTAACCCAGACTAGAGACAGTGGTCAGACAGACTAGCCACATATGAAATGTGAGTTCATAACATTTTATAGGGCTAGAATGTTTGCTCCCATCAAGCCTTACAAACATCGGCCACTTTGAAGAACTACGAACGCATGAACTCAATCTACGCCCTTAGTGGGCACTGATCTTGCCCTTAAATGAACTGGCACATGGACAATACAGTCGATCCTGGCACCACAAACGATCATGGGCATTTGCAGTAAAATCTAAAAGCAGTGGCTTTAGGGCAGTAGCATAGTTACACAAGGCTACCTGAAGAAAACATCTGACCACGTCTAAAATGGAATTCTTCACTCAGGATGCACAGAGCAGCACAAGGATGCATGGGGTCCTGTGGCAGGCTGTGACAAAGTGCTGTGTGAGGCAGTATGAATGAGTGAAAGCATTTGCTTGTGTGAGCGCATGCATATGCATAAATGCATGTGTGTACATGCATGCTTCAGTATGCAAAGAAGAACTTCCCAAAACTCACAGTGCTTTGTGTTTTTCTTCTGCCAATATCTGGTCATTGGGCTTCAGTCCATACCTGAAAAAAAAAAAAAAACTTAAATAATAAGAATAATAATCCACATTATTCCATTACTGTTCAAAATGCTTATGAATATCAGTAATGGTTGTTCATTTCAGTTAAGAAATTTAATCCCCAGCCACTGCAAAAATAGCCAGAATAAAAGTATGCAGTTGGCAAAATCAAGCCATCACAGGTTACAAAGGTCAAGACAAAGACAAATTTAATCACAACTAAACAGCCAGCTGAAGGTAGTCAGCTAGGCCTGTGCTTTACGTTTAACCAGCCACACCACCAAACCAGACCAGAAGACTGTCACAAGCTCATAAATAAGGTGATGGGAAAATTGCGATGGTGTTCTAGTGTTCAGTCATTGACAGAAAAGGATTTAAGAAATATATGGAAAAAGCTGTCTGGAAGCTGAATCATGTCAGCTGAACTTCTTTCTTTTTGATCGGAATCTCCAAGTAGCTTCTTCATCCTGAGCTGAAGGATGAAGAAGCTACTTGGATAAACAGCGAAATGTTCCTAGAAGAAGTCCATTTGACACGATTCAACTTCCAGACAGCTCTACCTGGATGACGAAGAATCTTCATTGGCATATTGAAAGCAAAATTAAACAAAACATTTGTAATTCGGAAAGGAATTGGGGGGGACATCTACGTCTATACTGTTTTATCCACATTATTCTTGTTATTTTTATAATGTTTATTGTTTTTAGTTCCTACTGAGACCTGAGTACTATATTTCGTTCCTCATAGTATGATGGAATGACAAATAAATAATAATAATAATAATAATAATAATAATAATAATAATTAAGAAACAGCACTACAGGGGAAATAAAGCACTACAAGTGAGCTGCAGTTGGAGAACCCCGGGCCAGCATAGGAAAGGCCACTCTGGAAGAGGTTTAGTGCTGCTTAACCTTTGAAAATGTGATTAAAGGACCCTTGGCTCCCCTTCCTCGCACTGACATGCACCAGGCATGCCAGGCCCCGGCTTTGAACTGCTTGTGACTTAAATCAGCATCTGACCGGCCTGCCAACAGACCCCGGGCGGCTGACTTTGAGTGTCCTGCTGCTAATCTATGTGACAGACACACGCAGGACAGAGCTCTGCACTCTCCAAGATGCAGGATACATTTAATGGTACCAAATGAAATAAAAACACACTGAGTGCTAATCATACTAATGTCAAGGTTTTATTCTCCTCTTAAATCGCACACCTATAAAAACAACCAGGTCCCACCTGGCCATTGTTTTCGTGTGGTGCACGAACCAAAAAGTTAAACTTCTGACATATTAACTGCTGCGAGTGTAACCTCAGTGTCACCTGGTCCTCGGCCTTTAGAAATTATTGCTGTGAAGAGGTTAATCTCCTAGCAGCTTAGCAATACTGTCGCAACTGTGTTCTGGGAAAACTATTAATCATAAATATGTTTAAACAGGCCAAACAGGTAAATAAACCTCTCAAACAGGTTTGTTATCTCATTAGAGCGGGTATTAGGGGGAGGATGGCTCCCACGTGGCCTGACTTTTGCCTGTGAGAGTCACTGTCACTGTGGGCCGATATTTCACCCAGCAACCTCTCTTTCTCTTTGAGGCTGGGCTAACAGGAGCACTTCAGCAAGCACACAAGCAAGCGCACGGTCTGTCCATTGCAATGAAGCATCACCACACTGCTGTGTGGCAAAGTGGACAGCAGGATGAATTCCCACAAAAGGTGTACGGCCATAAAGTCAGCACGAAGATGCAGCGCATGTGCACGCACACGCACGCACACAGGCAATCTTTCAGGTTCACAAGTCTGTGCTTCCTGCTTGTGTCCACAGGAAAATTCAGAAATTCCATCAGCCTCTCAGCACACTGTTCTGTTTGTATATGTTTTGTCAGAATTGGTTACCAAATTCCATGGAACAGTTATAGAGCTATAACCGTGGAAACAGACAGTAAGTTCACAGGGAATGTTTCCACTGTTTTCTGTTTTTGATGTGGACAAACAAATGTTGGTAGGAGGACGGTGACAGTCACGGCTATTCACAGCTAACCCCTCACCAGTGCTCAGTCCTGCTGCTGAACACGTATCTGACACAGCTCCAGGCCCAGCACCATCAGTTATGGAAACAGTCTGCAGCCTCAGCAAATGCTGCCAAGAGCAGGGGCTCACGCTGGCCCCCCCGGGCATACAAAACTCGCTGCTCACGGGGCAGCAGGCCACAAAGCCATATGGGTGCATGTGACTTACTTGTCCAGGTAGTCCTTGTCCACAACAGCACAGATGTCCAGCAGTGGGTTCCCCATGCCAAAGAGAGCATTTTGGCTGTGAAACACCCAAAAAAAAGCACAGCTTTACTTTTACAGGTATAGGGCAAGTTACATGGGAAAAACACCACACAACACACCAGACAGAACAAATAACATGAAACACTACAAATAAAGTCGAAATCCAGAAGTGACATACTGCTCAAAAGAGAAGACAGTTTTTCTGTCTGATCATCGCTATGCCATGGTCGTTTCTAATGATTCTGGAGATTGCAATTTACTATTCTTACATTATTGAATTTCATTGAATCTCTGCATTTAAAAACTAAGCTTTTACAAAGATGCAGGTTACACAAAAATTTCCTAAAAGGATTAGAAGTTATGCACAGAGTTTCAACAGCTTGCAGCAGGGTTCGACCTTACACACACTTTCATTATAGGGCTGTTCATTTTACAAATCTGGAACTGGTGGTCCCTTTCTCTGATGCAAGAGAGTTGTTAAGAGTGGCTGACCTGGTGGATGTGTGAAGTGGTCTTAAACTTCCTGGGGACTGACGCAAGAGCAGCACAAAAAATAGGAGACAGGTTGGGTCTGAAACCTACTCCTCTATTGAGGGAAGGATTTTCAATTTTCGCATTAATTGACTCCTTCACTCCCCTCTTAAACCACTTATTTTCTCTATCCAAAATGTGCACATTATGGTCTTCAAAGAAGTGTTCCAGAGTGACAAAGGGAATAGGACTCAGGACATCTACATCCCAATGACTCTTGCCACTGTTCAGGCAACAAGCCTATCCAAGGCAGTTAACCACCCTGGAGGACAAATCTGGGGTCCCTGACCAATTTCGATTCAGGCTGAAGAAGCTACTTGGATGAGTAATGAAACGTTCCTAGAAGAAAGAAGTACAGTTGACGTGATTCAACTTCCAGACAGCTCCACCTGGATGACTGAGAATCAGTAAGTCGACAGAAATTTTAAAACTCAAGGTCAGATACTCCCAGATACTCAGATACAAGGTCAGATACAACGTCAGATACTCCCTAGCAGTTCGGATAAACCCTTTAAGACATAGGATACTTTCCTATGTCTTAAAGGGTTTATCCAAACTGCTAGGCAGATTTTCAATCTTTTAACAAATTCCTTTAGGAATTAACCACTTTACTAGATGTATGCAAACCTGGAGTCATCAACAACCACATCTACACAAATCTGTCTTCCTGTATCCACATTACAGTATAATGCTACTGTGTAGACTGAGCAAAACTGCGTTAATATAATCATCATTATCTTCTCCATTCTATTTTTATAAATCAGAACATCTAAGAAGCATTCGTAGTACCGCTAAAACTGAAAAAATGCAACACAGTTAATGCACAAAATGTCAATCCAGACGCTCAACAGCGCACATGCAGGAGCGGTTCATGTAGAATGCCCATCACACGTCGGGATAACAGTACTGGAGATTTAGCGCTCTTATTGTTTGCGTGAGACGTTTATTTACCGTGCTGAAGGCATGCTTCTGGAGTCTGCAATCCCCGTGCAATCTCGTTGACAAACGTTAATCTACACAGATTTCAAGGAGCAGCGCGCTTCTCTATCAATTTTCCATTAAAACCCGGAACAGCCCTCGCCTCATGTTACTCCTGTGTAGTGTGCAGGCGTAGGGGAGGAGCAATTATGCGCTACTCCAGTGGTTGGCTGGCCCATTGTCATTTATGTTGTCCTAATTACAATCATTTCTGCCCACTACCAAAACTGCAAACATTGAACAATTACAATAAAATAAACCCAAAATATATACTATATATATATATATATATATATATAAAAATCACAACATACACATGTATATACATATTCCGATAAAGTAACTGTCAAATAATAAAATGGAAATGTTTACAATGACAGAAACACCATGCATAAATAACAGCACGTCTCCTGTCTTAAACGAAAACGATTTCAACATGCACTGACAGCTGCTTAGCTAAATGGACTTTCAACCTTTTACTTGTCTCGGCGGCTGTTGTCCTCGAAAGTTCATTCATGATTAGTTATCTGACTGGCAACCTCTGCGAACCTCCTCCTCCTCCTTCCCTCAAGCCTTTTGGCCATTTAAAACACTGAACTCTTGATATAATACGTATTTCGGAGAGCACTGTGTCCCATCATTTCATTAATACGTTACTAGATCCCCGGTGAGAGTGCAGAGGACGCATGGCAAGGGACAGACGTTCACCGAGTCCTGTTACCGACTGCAAATAGACTGTCTGTATCTCAAAGTGGCTAATTTTCAGCCAAAATTATTGCAACAACCCAATATTGCACGTCACGGCCGGCGATTTCGCATAACAGTCGCCCACAGCAGGAACACAAAGGGCAGAAAGCGAGGGAGATCTAGAGAGCGGCACAACAAAAACACGTGCTTCACCAAACATGCATGGGATACATCCAAGTTACTGCGAACTAAATGAAATCATCCGATACCAACTTAAATTAAATGAGTGGGCAATTACGGCCATCATAACCAAAACGTATAAACGAATATATTAAAATGAAAATAAATTGAAAAATGTCCCAGGTGTGAATTTCCTAGCATTTTCCCCCACTTTAAAGCTCTTAGTCAAAAACAAATACAGCAATCCGTCTGCAATATAATACAAACGTCAGGTACATGTGTAAGACAGCCATATATTTTAAATGGTTACAGTTACATGTTCAGAAAAGAGCGGACAGTAAAGGCAAGGCAAAGTACCGGGTACACCGGGTATATGACACAATAACCTTCTAAAACACGTATTTACTCAAAATCTTCTAAATTTAAAATCTGTACAGGAAGCAAGCTCCTCTTTTTCGATCTTCAAAAGCGAGGCTGATTGTACCTGAGTGTCTTCTCTACTTTGAGCTTTTTCGCTTTGGGTTCGCCCTCGGCCATCGTGTAAACACTTCAGCCACCTTGGAAAGCAGAGCCGGGAGGCTGCGTGGCGGAAACACGAGTGTCTGCGCTGCTTGGAGGACCGCGCATATCGCCTGTGTGAAATAAAAGCCGAGTCATCCCTTCGGCTCACGTCCGCTTGCTTTACAAAACACGTATCGACTGCTGAATCTGTTGCATATTTTTTTTCCAGGAATAAAGTGAAGCCGGGGAAAAAACGTTATACTTCAGCTCTCATTGTGGAAGACTTTAGGGGCCGTGCATGTGCGGACGGAAGAGCGCGCTGCCATATTGCCGCATCAAAGTTTCCGAGCAACACATGTAAGAAGGTAACGCGATCTGAATGTAAAATCTGCAAACTTTATGTGTGTACGCAGGAATATTATAGTTGTTGCTTTGCTCTTTATGTCTGATCAGTTTGTGGCTTTTGATATGAAGCGATACTGATATTTCACTGTAATTCCTACATGCCAATCGACATTAGAGTGTGGTGGAAAGTTGCTCAGTGAGTTAGACATGCAATAAAACATTGAAGGGCCGATGAATCAGTGACAGGATCCAAAGTCAGTTTCGGTTCCACATGTTGAATCAGGAAATTGGCATATCTGTGTCTTAATGGTTTGTTGTAAATTATCTTAAACTTCAGGAAAAATCGCTAGGCGCTGTTTCGCTTATTGCTGCATTAATATTATATATTAATGTTTTTAAGCAGATGCAGTCTTGTTTATGGACTTAATTTCCAAGTTCCGTCAGTATTAAACGATCATTAACATTGGTATTTTTCCACGATTACAATTTTAGTTGGTCTGGAAAATGTCAGTAAAGGCGTTGCTTCCATTTCCATTTTTACAAGTATATGTGTTACAGAATGGCGATGGCAAGAACATGTGTCCGTAGCTGTGCTTGTTACTTGTTTTTGCAGTGGGGACAACATGATTCACAGTTTGTTCCTGATCAACACCGTCGGCGATGTCTTCTTGGAGAAGCACTGGAAGAGCGTCATCGGCCGCTCAGTCTGTGACTATTTCTTCGAAGCTCAGCAGAAGGCCTTGGTGCCAGAGAACGTGCACCCGGTCATTCCCACCCCTCATCATTACCTGATCAACATCTACCGTGATAAAATATTTTTTGTTTCCGTCATCCAGACTGAAGTTTCCCCCCTGTTTGTGATTGAATTTTTGCATAGAGTGGCGGACACATTTCAGGTGATACTACCCCCCTCGCTCTCTGTACCCTTTTATTACAAATAGTTGAGTCTGACGTTTATTCATCTGTGAAATCTTCGTTTTAATACTGAAAAAGGCTTGTCGTATGACTTTATAATAACCATAATTGATACTGTAGTGTTTAGTTATTAGAAAATGGTTCTGGTAATGGATGTTAAAATGTTCTCAGATATGCATTGCTCTCTATATTTGAAACAGGATTACTTTGGTGAATGTTCGGAGGCGTTAATCAAAGATAACGTGGTGATAGTCTATGAACTCCTTGAAGAGATGCTGGACAATGGCTTTCCTTTGGCTACAGAATCCAACATCTTGAAAGAGCTGATCAAGCCTCCCACAATTCTACGATCCATGGTGAACACCATTACAGGTAAAGTATGTCTTGCATGAACCACCATTTTTGCCCTATACTGTACTGCTCATGACCAGCACTGGTGGAAGTGACAGCGTTTAATTGTTTGAGCTTACTCACTGTTACTCACTGTTGTTGTTGTTGTTGTTGTTGTTGTTGTTGTTAAACAGCACAGTGAGAGTCACATCACTGCATTCCCAAGTCCCACCTACTGCCTCTCACACAGCCCTGCTGCAAATGATTTGGGCCTCATGAAAGATATTATATCAGTTGTTATGTTAAAATTATGCAAGGTTCAAATTTTTAAGGGACCTCGTCAGTCACAGACCCTTGGAGTCGTTATAGGTTACCATTCCTCTATACTGGTAACATGGTGTACTGGCTCAATGGGCTGAACATCAGGCTGGCATGCAGAAGTCTCCTGGTTCGAAGCCCAGCCCAGCCACCTGGTGTGTCCTTGAGCAAGACACCCTGCACTAGCTCATTGTAACAGATACGAAATGCTGTACGTCGCTTTGGATAAAAGTGTCTGCTAAATGACTAATTTAATTAAACATTAATTGGTATCTTTTCAGGAAGCAGTAATGTCGGGGAAACTTTGCCCACTGGCCAGCTGTCAACGGTGCCCTGGAGACGTGCTGGAGTGAAGTATACCAACAATGAGGCTTACTTTGATGTGGTAGAAGAAATAGATGCCATCCTGGACAAGTCTGGTATGGGGTTCTTAAGCTTAAAACACGATTCTTATAGCTGCATTGGAAATGTGTTGAACTATGTAATTTTTCTTTGTTTGATGAATGTATTTGTATAACAGATGACAACAGCAGAGTTAATTTCTTGTTATTCTCTATGCAGCTCTCCTTTTGTAGTTTGACATGATGTGTAGCAGGCTGGCTTGGTTCTGTTTTCAGGGACTACAGTGTTTGCCGAAATCCAAGGCGTGATTGATGCCTGTGTGAAGCTTTCAGGGATGCCAGACCTCACCTTGTCCTTCGTGGTATGAAAGTAACACTGTCATGTCCTGTTACATGTGTGGGAAAGGGCTGCGTTTGCTCACTTTGATTCATTACCACGCCCTACTCAAGGCAGGAGCCAAAGACATGAACATATAGTGGCCACTAATCTACAACAGTAACTTGGTGTCTAACCAGACCAACTTTAATCTTGTGGTATTAGCCTTTTTTCATCAGGTGTTGCCAGTATATGTAACTAATAAATTTAATAATTAATGGCAGAAAATGGTTAAACACTATGTTCTAGCACTGACCCTGTAGGGGATATTTCTTTAGAAGTATATGCTATGGTACAGAATTTGGGAGGTGTTAAATCTAAATTGGAAGCACCTATACTGAATAGCTTTTATAATGGGATGGCTGTACACCTGTCATTTACATGCTGTTCAGTGATACCTGGAATTTGAACAGTCACTAATTAGCATTAAATTCTTGTTGAATGCTGGGTATGTTTTAGAGTTATTGCTTTGAGCATCACCTGCCTGAATGCATGTGGAATGTGCTGTGTGTTTTTACATGCCCGATGAGCACTTCACCTTGAGAAGTGCTTTGAGGTGTTCATTTACATGGGGCTGTGTTGACACAGAACCCGCAGCTCCTGGACGACGTGAGCTTCCACCCGTGCGTGCGCTTCAAGCGCTGGGAGGCCGAGCGTGTCCTCTCCTTCATTCCTCCTGACGGAAACTTCAGGCTCATGTCCTATCACGTCAGTGCCCAGAAGTGAGACTCTCCCTTCCAGCTTGTTACACGTATTCAGATGGGGAAGTTGTTTAACGTAACACTTAACACAGTACTTGTTTGATCCTAATGGTGTTGGGAGTTGTGCGTGATTGTCATAACCGCTCTGTGCTTTAGAGAGCACTGCCTGAGAGGTCCCACCTGTGTTCCTCTTCCTGTTCTCCAGCCTGGTAGCCATACCCGTGTATGTGAAGCAGAACATTAGCTTCTTTGAGAGCGGCTCTGTGGGGCGGCTGGACATCACGTTGGGGCCAAAGCAGACCATGAGCAAGGCTGTGGAGGGGGTGGTGGTCACAGTGCACATGCCAAAGGTAGTGCTGAGTGCCAACCTCACTCCCACCCAGGGCACCTATACGTATGACCCCGTTACCAAGGTACAGCCGGCTGCTGACTTTCATACGACGTACTGTATAAAGTGTTTGCCTTGGGGGTGGGATTAGTAAAAGGATTTTTCTGTCCACTGTCTGGAATAAGAAGAAAGCTGTAACAGGGGCAGTTTTGTATCTAAAAGCATTCAGGTTTGAGGAATGCTGACATATTGGCTGTTGCCAATCAGAAAGCTGGAAGAATTTGGAAATCATAATCAGTGATAATTCTTGTAAGCATCTTAGGATGCAGGGTATAATTGGATCAAGTGATCACAGTATTTCTTTGGTATCTGTCTAGGTGCTAGTGTGGGACATTGGTAAACTTAACACCCAAAAGCTGCCTAATCTGAAAGGAAGCCTGAGTTTACAATCTGGGGCTCCAAAACCAGAGGAGAATCCAAACCTGAACATCGATTTAAAAATCCAGCAACTGGCCATCTCAGGTGAACCTTAGGTGTACTGTTGAAACCCCTATTTGTTGCTCCTTGCTGGCTGCCTGACTGACAGCACCTTTTCTGTTTGTTGCATTTCAGGTCTGAAGGTGAGCCGCCTTGACATGTTTGGAGAAAAATACAAGCCTTTCAAAGGGGTTAAGTACTTGACCAAAGCTGGGAAGTTTCAGGTCCGGACTTGAGCTGCCGGGAGACGTTTCCTACACGTGAGAGAGCATAAAATGTAGCGTGCCAAGATGTCCACCCCTTGCCACAGACCAAAGCCTTATTTGGACGGACACCCTTCTACTCACATACGCTGCCAGCACAAACTTCTACAACTTGCCTTTTTATGTATTTTTACTATTACAATGTAAACTTTTATAGTCTTAAGAGTTAGACTATACAGTAATCAGTCACTTAGTACGTGAAGTAAAACAGCACAAAACAGCCTTACCTTACAGGTGTCAGTGTTAAAGGAAGGGGACAGATTTTCCAGTTAATTTTCTTCCATTTCTCAGGCAGCTTTTGCAGCAGGGACTCCAGTTACGTACATGTGGGGGACTTCATGCAATCCCACTTACAGTACAAATAAGAGCATTGTTTCTTTAAAGGGATTTAACAGAGGATGGGACAGTGAACTGGAGTACGTACATAGGATTCACAGATGTGCATCTCCACACTCAGCCAGCCTAAAGGAAAGGTGCGGCCTTTCTAATGCGACATGGGACTACGAGTGTTTGTCCACATCCAGACCGCAGTGTTCCTGAATGCAGTGCTTATTGCGAAGTAAACAAGCTGCCCTTCCCGAATCACACAGTTGTTGACCAAGTCGATCTCATAACTTTAGATGAAAGCAAACAGAGGTAGCAGCATGCAGGTCTCCCCTTAGACCAGCAGTCAGCGGGTCTTTTGATGACGGTACGGTGTGTGTGTGTGTGTGTGTGTGTGTGTGTGTGTGTGTGTGTGTGTGTGTGTGTGTGTGTGTGTGTGTGTGTGT
>JABJVR010002202.1:0-17792 GCA_025773905.1 Chitala chitala
CAATTAAATTTTAATGAATAAAACTAAGATTTATTACGGAACTTTCTTGGCAAATCTTTTTAAAATTAGTGGGGATAAAATAAAAAAAAAAAAAAAAAAAAACATTCTGAATCCATGTCAAACTAGAGATCGATTTTAAACAGTACAAAAGCTTTATGCACTCCTTACATAAAGGTAAAATAAGTTCAGAGACCGTATTAACTATACAGCAGTTAACAAGCCACACGTAGTAACTGGTACACCGACACTCTCCTCACGCCCTTAACGCACCTTTACGAAAAACGGCAGCGGCATAGCGAGACGTGTTGGTCGTAGCCTGGATAGATGAAAAGGTTTGTTTGTCCATCATCTTCCTGCGTTGCAATAGGGGAAAACATACGGGTCAGACAGCTTGGATAAACTAATACAACAATAACCAAAGTCAAGATTAAAACAGGAAGTAGCCTAGCCCTATGTAGTTTGCACTTTTAACGCACTGATATACATTACAATTAAAACCATTAAATACCGCTCAATATATAGTGCATTATACATACATAGAGTAGGTGTTGGACTCCTCAGAGGCAGTTCCATCCACGTTGAGCGCAATCTGTTCCCCTTTACTGCGACAGTAATTAGGGCTCATGGTGTCCATTGCCATTTCAATCTCCACCTTTCCAAAAGCAGGAAAAGTTAACGTCAAAGAACATGCCATCAACAGGTTAATAACTCTTGCACGGTGGACCTGTCTCAGATTTAGAAAAAGTACCATTAACTGCCAATGTATACTTGTTATACTGTTAGAAAATCTAACCATTAACTTTAACATGTCTACAGTCTAAGGGGCTCAAACACAAAATATGTTCATTTAACGTTCACGTAAGCATAAAGGCATATACAAAACGAGCCCCCAGATACAGCTCCTACCTTCTGTTGTTTGGGCTTTATTCTGGCAGATAAATGGGGGATGTCATCGTACGTCATAGAAGCAGGCCGCACAGGATACTGGCACAAAACACAGGTCATTACCTACAACAAACTGCCATTCTGCATCATAATAATCGTATACAGTAAATGAAATGTGCATCTTGACACTATATTCTGACTTTGCGTCAATGTGGCAAAAGAACTTAAGACCTCCAAAGAGCACGTCGTGGAGTGCAGCACGATCTACTGGTACCCACTGTACAGCAACATGAATTTTAACTTCTTATAGAAATCAAAGCCAAAATCAGAACTGAGAGACAGCCAAGTGAAACACTTCACAGCGTTTGTTACGTTTATATTCAGTACAACGCAAAGCTTTTCCCCACAGCACATAACCTGGACAAACCACGCATTAAAGGGTGACAAAAGAACGTTTTTTTCAACAACAGACGCTCCTTGAATTATAGTGGGGTTATGTCAAGATAAATCCTTTGAAGTGAAGATATCGCAAGGTGGAGATTGACTTTAATATACACAACTTAATGAACATCATAGCCTAGCCTACCTTAAACATGCTTAAAACACTTACGTTAACCTTCAGAGTGTGTAGAATTGCCCCTGGTGATGCATGTCACTTGCCAGGAAAGTCTTAATTCAAAATTTGGAATACAGCTTCTGCTGAATGTGTATTGTCTGGTCATCACTATCGCCATCGGAAAATTTAAATATCATTAAATGATCCATCATAATCCAAGGAGCTCCTGTAGTAACAAACCCATACCTTAACCACTACACCGCCTCAGCATTTTCAAGTTACAAACAGAAAAATATAAAATAATATAAAAGTTACCTGGAACAGGTACAGCATGCCTGCGAGACTTTTGGCAAGGTACACATCAATCTGAAAGTTATCAAGAGAAAACTTAATTACATTCATTAAGCATGTTTACTTGGATACACATGTGCCCCTGCCTAACTGCAGGATTAGTCAGGTAACCCTTGTATTTCCCTTGTAGGCTGATTGCTATTAAAACAGCAAAGTTCAGCAAAAACTGCAAAATAAAAACATTATATATCAGTATCTGTACTGCATTATTGTTTTTCTGAAAAGAAAAAAAAAAAAAGCATTTAAATTCAATCAAATTAAAACCAATATCCAGACCACCTGTCCATTACGAATCACAATATACCCAGAAGACTGAAGGAATTAGGAAAAAAATACAAAATAAAAAGGCAGTCCCATAATAACAGACTATGTACTAGTAAAATTACCATCTTACATTTGGTTATTTTTTCAGTGCCTTACTGGTTACTGAGCACACTACACAGCATTGTGGAGGAAAATTTCACTATAAAGAGCAAAAGTTGTTTCTGGCATTGCTGAAGATTTTTGGGTACCTAACTGACCAGACAAATGTCCTGAGTGAGGCGTGATAAAATGTAACTTTCCAGACAAGCACTCAACTGTTTCACACGTTCAGCTAAATGATTTGCTCAGTGCCCGTCATACACAAGGCAGTATTCTCGTTTTGCACAGCAGCTGTCTTATTACTGGTTGATACCTGCACAGGCTCATGTGCTTAGCCCATTTGGGTTCTACACAGGCTACGTGCATTTCAAAGTCTTCTGTCTAAACACTAAGATTAACCACATCTCTATTTAATTCCCAAAATAGGCTCCTGGCATCTTTTCAATGATCATACATTGAAATTGGGAATATGTACATTAATCTGTGGCGGTATCAGAACAGTTATGGTAAAATGGGAAAGCTGCCATCAAAAAGATGGTAAAGAGCACTTTAATCCAATGATCTGAATTACAAACACCAGTATCTCCAAAGGCTTTTAAAAGGTGAGAGGACTCCCCAAGACAGTGGAAAGAACATATTTTCATAAAATCTTAAATCTGGAGGACCAGTGTGGTTTACATTTCAGCATGTTGCTGTGTGGTGTGTCATTACTTATGCAGCCAATACTTTAAAACAGCCTAATTTCAGAGGCAAAATCAGTCAGGCTGAAAAAACATAAAACTCATAGGACTGAAGTCACCAGGGTTTTCATCTGCAGACCCTTGTTTTAAAGCTGTATGTGTGTGTTAATTTAATAGATATCATAGTGGAGTTTAATTATCAGCACATTCTTTCAACATAAAACACAGTAATCATACTTGATGAAATGTATGATAGGACACTGAGTCCAGAATACTGTTGACATTTTTCATTAAAAACTGATGAATTTCAGATGCTTACCTCCTGTATAATAGGGTCATCATCATCCCCACTGGCCATACTGAGGGAACTGTGTGAAAACCGTTTGGAGGGTCAAACCTCTGATGTCTGACCTGGGGGGGGAATCAGAAAAACTGCAACTGCAGAGAGCCACAAAACAGCAGCAGCACAAAGATACACCAGAACCAGTTCTTTTTCACTGTTCTGCATGGTTGTTTTCCAAGATAGGAATTGTGGAAGGTTTGAAGAGAGCAGTAAGTGTACACTCATTCTACCCATAATTCGGCTGTGAGCAGTAACGATTATAATTATGGCAGCCGATCCAGAAAGATCCGAAATTACAAATAAACCCAGGCAGCTCACGCGACATTTACGGTAAATAGCTATGTATATAATACATACACTAGCAAATCGATTGCAGATGTTTCAAAAACATTTACCTTATAACAAGCCAATTTTAAACTTCTCTAAATATTTACTCAGCATTCCTTAACACGTGCGCAAACAAGCTAATTCCATGTGTCATGGGACTCGTCAACTAGCTAGATTTTACAGCGGGCTCGCTACCTTAAGGACCGCAGTGTTCTGGTGTATCTTTGAGCTGGTGTCAGCGAGCTTAATGTGGTTTTCCATTATGGTTGTTCACAGGACTACTCAGAAAAACATCATCACGCAGTAGTTGGTTTACCATTAAATGATGCAATACTTCATACGGGCAAATGGGACTTGACAAGCTCATACACCTAGGCAAACAAACTCGGACAATTACCTAAACAGCCTTAGCACACGTCTAGGCGAGTAAAGCTCGGCTATATGATGTATGTAGTCACAGTGTTAAACAGAAAACCGACTCACCAAAGTCTCGGCATTTTTCATGACACGCTAAACAGGTAGCTAATCTTACTGTCAGTGAGCTTTAACGTGGCAAGTTTGGTAATCAATTTAACATGCACAAATTTGGGAATACCGTATTCATTATCACATTAAGTTAATTACAGCACACTTAGTGATAACATTAAGTTGGTAGTTTTAAAAAAGCCTGAAAAATAGTTTTTCGGGGCCTCTTTGAATAAACCATTATGCACTTTTGCGAGCGATAAATGTTTTAAATGTTCTTACCCACGTACAGACAAAACTGGATCCACTGTCAGTATCCGTCGTAACACCTCGAAGTCGTCTTTTTACTTTGGCTGTAAACGTGCTTGTATTTAGCTGCCGCTGTAATCTCAGGTGGCTGCCATGTTGCCGTTCCTGCCCTGAGGAACACGTGGGAAGGCCCAATCCCACAATGCACAGAGCCACAACTCCACCATTAGGGGGCGTTGTTAGTTTTAAAGGAACAGCTACAGACGTTACTAAACATTTAATATGAACGTAATATCTCCAAAATAATTAATCCAGCGATTCAGCAGGTGATAGAATAGTATGTTACTTTTGTGGTCTTGACTAGCATATAATGCACTGATCTTAAATGTGATGTAACGGGTCCTTTACAGTATTTTAAATTGTATTGTATGTACAAAATGTTTCTATAATCAAGTTCATATATCGTTTTTATGTCCTTTGATTGTGGCCAGAAAAGAATTTCTCAGGTGATCAAACCAAACAAACAACATGAGCATGCTCGGATACTCTTAGCAAACAGCCAAATTTGATATTTGTCTGGCACAAGAGGTGGTTATATAATTCCACCTTCTCCTGATGAATGTGCGTATTTAAATGCACAACTTCCGTTTTGTGGACATTGCCATTCATTCATTCATTCATTCATTCATTTATTCATTTATTTATTTATTCATTCGTCAAATTGTCGTCAGCTTGTTACTCTGCTGGAAGCTGCTTGCTCCGATGTCCACATCCACGCGTTGATCTGCCTGCATGCAGTTGAGGTCGGTATTACCTTTCGCGTTATTCGCTGTCATCCGCGGTCTGAACGGTTGAACGTTGCGCCGCATATAAATAAATAAATAATTATTATTTTATTGAATGTTCCTTGTAAAACGTGGCATCACATCATACAGCTGCAACTGAATATTTCGGGGTTGTTTGCGCCATACCACTTAACAACTGTTCTACATTGTCCACTTGTTTTAATCTACTTGATTTATATTGTAATAAAGAAACGGCATCTCATACCCCAGCCATTCATTCATTCCAACACCACGTGGTGGTTGTACGACAGAGCCCCTGCTTGGTCATACAGTGGAACCTCGGATTGCGTAGTAGCTTGGTTTACGAGTGCTTTGCAAGACGAGCAAAAAATTTTTTTTGATAGAGTTTAACTTGGTTAACGAGCGATGTCTTGCAAGACGAGCATTTTCATATCAAGCATATTTTTTATATCATATCATACTTCAAATAAGATTAGGGAGGTGTGCAAAATGTGGGAAACAGTACAACATTTTGTAGAAAAGCACCACCCGAATAATGCTGTAGCAGCGCGAACGACGAATCTGTTTAACGAGGATACAATCAATGTCACATTTCCGCGAAATCCTCAAACGGAGGCGAAAGCGAGTGTCATCCCAAACACAAAACGTTCAAATAACGTTAGCTAAACGTCAGCTAAAAGTTCCCTAAACGTTTAGCTAACGATATTTGAACGTTTTGTGTTTGCTGGGATTGGAGAGGTATGTTAAATACGAACGAAAAAGAAGACATTCCAGTGAGTCAAAAGATGACAGTGAATCCAAAAATCGTAAATTAAGTGAAACCGGTAGTGTTAGTGAAATTCGTAAAACGAGAAAGAACTTCCAAATGTTCTCATGGAAGGAGATTCTCCTTCCAGGCAATATCCCTCCTCCTCTCGTCTCCCTCACGCCAGCCACGACTCTTTTCAAAGGTAAAGTGCAGGTTAACTTGTTTTATTTTTTACTTTAATATCGTGTATTAATCATTGTTATTTGTTTGCGATATTAGGGACAATAATTTGTACAAAAAATACCATTAAAAACGATTTTTATATGAACATTTTTGGACGTGTGCAACGGATCATCCGATTTTACATTATTTGTAATGGGAAAATTCGCTTTGATATACAAGCGTTTTGGATTACGAGCACTGTCGCGGAACGAATTATGCACGCAAAACAAGGTTACACTGTACTTGTATTCAATTGAATAAACACAAGACAACTAACAGGGGACGCTGGAAGTCTTAAAATTTTTTGTCAATTTTCCCCCCATCAACTAACACTGCCATTAAAATCCCACACACAACTTGTCTTAGTGTTCATTTGTCTCATTATGAATTATGTACATTAACATGGCAGTGCAGTTATATTTCAAACTGTCCTCAACAAACGTTCTAATCATGTCTGGGTCATCTTTCAGTTTTTTGAAGGACGTGAAAAAGTGCTAAACACACTACATTTAGCATTATATATTTGCACAAATAGTGATTTAATTTTTCCATGAATTCTATCATAAGGATCTACCTGATTCATATTATATATTTACAGTATACAGATGTCATATTGGCTGCTTACGATCTGCAGCATGACACATAGATCCATGCACACCAGAACTATTGGCTTATGCTGAAAAAAGGCCAAACTGGTTTTCAAGACAAAACGATTACAACCCATAGAAAATAGCCAATTTATGTGTACAATATGCAATAACTTCTCAGCAAAATCAACGACAGTAGTTTTGTAAAAAATATAGTGTTTGCCAATCCAGGTTCATATTTTATGAAGCATTTTATGTATTTTTTTCTTCATATTTTATGATGCATTTTGTACCACTACTGTATAACTTGTGTTAAATGCTAACTCTAATGTTCAAAGGTATTTCGCAATAATGTATTACGATATTCATATAAAGTGACTGAAATGTCATTAAAGGGACACTTTGAACTCATTTCAAAATTAGAGACTGAGATTTATTCCATGTTTAGAAATAATATTCACATACACACAAATTAAACATTTTACATGCATCTCCCAGTCTGCTACTCAACAACCAAGTTAAGAAAACATGCTTTTCATCTGATGAAAACTTGACCAACATTTGTCGTCCATTGCACATACTCATCTTATCCATCTCCCCTCACCAAAAAAAAAAAAAAAAAAAAAAAAAGAATAAAAACTTTTAAATGTTAACTTGTCTTTTATGACTTATAAAAAGCAAGTAAAGACAAATAGTATTACAACAATTTAACTCGTCTGGATAAGAAATTGGAGTTAAAAAGCAAATAAAACTGTTGTCGTTGGTTTTTGCTGGTAAGTTCAACAGTCTTCTTTGAAGACCAGCTCTGGTAATGTCTGCCAGAGGACTGCATCTGTGATCCTGTGTCCTGGATCCTGTGTCGTGGTTCCACACAGCACGCTTCTGTTCCTTTATTTGTTCAGTTTCATTTTCTTAATTATGCATTTATCATTCAAGTGCTTCATTGCAGTAATTATTACTCCAACATAACTACAACATTCTCTGCATACTGAGGTCATTAAAACTGAGCTTGAAAACCTACAGACTAGTGTCCCATCTGGGACTGGGTTCAGGTAGGCCAGGATTTCACACCATTTTAAGCTAAAGCACATCAGTATAACCTGGAACAGCTGTATTCCTACAAAGACATCACGGCATCTCAGCATGTGAATCCCGCACGACAGGTCTCTCACAGCAATCAGTCCTCCATCATTGCCCATGCCTCCTCTGCTTTCATGTAATACTGGTTGGCCAGCCGGCCCTTCATTGCCTCCATTGCAGCATCTGCAGCTTCGGTGAACAGATCTCCTGGGGGGGGGGGGGGGGGTGCTCATGTTAGAACATGGAAACATTTCGGTCTGTAATGTATACGTCCGTACCGAGGATGTCTTTCACAGGAACTGTGTATGCCGACCTGAAAATGAAGATGATTTGATGAGAGGCATGAACAGGGCGACACCCTTACCTGACCTCTGGGGGTCTGGCTCCAGAGTAAACCCTCCAGTCATGTACATCTCAGCTTCTCTGGCCAGAAGCAGATAGCGTGGCTCATCCTGCATGCCATCAAATTCACCACCCTCATCGTAGTCCGTCATGTTGAGGGCGCAGTTGTACCAGCGCACAGCCTCCTGCCAGTTTTGCGTCCTGCACACAACCGGGTCAAAGGAAAGCAGGGATCAGCTCATAGAGGGGCACGGTGCAATCAGCACGCGTCACCCTCTGATGAGCTCCAAAAAAGCTCACAGAAAATTGCGATCCTGTGTTGTCCCGTGTCTACACTTTTCTTTATATCCTACTCACTTTCTATTGCTAATGCTCTGTGTGTAACAAATGTCAACTAACCTAATGAGTGTAATTAGCACAAGTCAATGGCAACCAACTTAAATCAAACTCACAATTATTCACAACACCTTTCTGAAAAAGCACCATCTTGATTTAATTATCAATTGTTTACAATTACTCTGTACACCAACATGACTGGAAAATTAAAAATGCCACCACTTAGCTACTTCCGTCTCACCTGTCAGGTGACAGATTCTGCCCCATGTCAAATGCCCTGGCCGCCAGTATCATACACTGTCGGTCTCCTGCCTCAGCTGCCTGTAGGAGAAGTTTGAAGCCCTTCTTCTTGTTCTCATCACTTTCCTGTCTCAGCAAAAACACACAAGCTAATCAAACTCCAGAGCCTCAGGACCAAACAACATAACACACCTGTCAGTGGATTTAGTGTGAGCAGAAAGGCACGGCCAGAGTGCAGTATTCCATGTTGCTCTTCAGTAAAATTCATGAGAATCGTGCACTTTTTTAATCCACCACATAATATCTGTAATATTTTGTTACCTCTCAGAGGCATGTAGACATTAGTGGTTACAGAATGTAGTGTCTGTATTTTTCATCTTTTTTTCATCATGAGGGAGAAGATGTTTGTTATAAGCTCGGTCTACTGCGGTCAACCGCAGTCAGCCTGCATTTCTGCAGGTCGGCTGTCTGGCACATCGCAGGGAAACCTGTGAAAGCATGTGCACAAACTGGGCCTGACCCTAACCACCGTCATCGCCGCTTGCAGAGAGAAATGTGATCAGGAAGCAGAGAAAAGACAGGCGAGTTTCAATTTGCTGTGAAAACAACTCTACCTGCCTCATGGTACCGCACAGCATAACCTGAGAGCACAGCTGCACAGAGCAGGATAGTCACAGAAAGGCACAGAAGGGGCAGCGGTGGCTCTACCTCCATGGTAACGTCAGGGAGGATGTGGTGGGGCAGCTGCAGGTAGATAAGGCCCAAAGCCGCAATGGCCTCCAGCTCTCCACACATGGCCGCCCGCTCCAGGTGATACATGGCCGAGTCCCGGTCCCACTGCTCATCCTTCTCACAGAACCGGCCTGCCTCATGGTACCGCACCATGGCCAAATGCACCTGTGCCAAGGGCACGGTTTCAGATGAGTGTTAAAGCATGACATTTGTTCCAATAAGTAAAAAAAAATAAATAAATCCTATGACCAGCATAGTAAATGAACTCCTGCCAAAATCTTAACAGTAACCAATGGTTTAAAATTTAAAACGTTCATTCATTTAAAGATCTTCTCAATATATAGCTGATAAGCATGCAGTATCTGTGTCTGAATGCAAATCTTAAGTATGTACCCCTATATCTTTGAACAAACACCATCTATAAACACGCGGTAAGTAGGACAAACACAGATAGATATGAACATGACAGAATCCAAGCCACTCCTGTAACTATAAGCAATGCATAAATTCACATTCTGGAAAAGTGCTTTTCTGCATTTGTGGGCTGAATTCTATATATGCATACTCAATACATGCTAAATAAAATCTGGTCATTCCCAATGAAAGATACTGCACTACAGTAAGTGAGGCATGAACAGAGTAAAATACCACTGCTGTGCAATATGCCTGGAAAAAATGTGTTAAAATTACATACAATTTTTTACTATAAAACAAAATAACATGCATGCAGAGCGTTCTGCTTCTGACGGAAAGCCAGAGACATATACGCAGGTAAATATTGACACCTTACAGCATCAGTGCCGTTACCACTGAGAAGCATGATAACAGTAATAAATCTTGGCAGCCCACCTTCCCCAGAATGGACCTGCCAATCTTGCGCTCCAGCACAAGAGCGTTGAGCCGCTCCACCTCCACAGCCACGCAAGATGGCCTGTGCACGTGCGAGCGGTTCGTGTGGAAGAAATTCCACTTCTCCTCCGTTATCTGTGGAAAGAGGAGGCGGGAGACCAGAGTCAGGCATGTGGAGGAGGAGTAAGAGGACGGTAGCCAAACCAGAGGCAAACACAAACTCCATGCCCTGACCACTCAGTCAATCTCAAACTACTAATGAAGCTGGACGTGCTAAAGCCTCATGGAAATTTCTATATTTTTCCTTGCAACACAACACACAGTGTGTTGATGCTGCAAAACACATGATATTTTGGGTATTTACTATTGAACTTTGACAATGCTCATTTCAATAGTACATAAGTAGCATTTCAAAATTAGATAATCATGCAAATTAATGTTATTGGCCCTGTAGGCTTCGTCAGTAGTTAATTACAAAATTTTATCTGTTACAGTCAAAGACAGAGTTAATGAATTTCAGATGCTTAATGGAAAACAATCATGTTGGGGGTAAAATGGGTAAAAGATCGGTGAGATAAAAAGGGTTGGCTGTTAAAGAGGGTTGGGTGTCCAGTGTTACTTCAGGGGAAGGAAACTGATTCAGAGGTTCAGTGAACACTGGTAAACAAGTGAATATATTTAAAAACTGACAGTTCTGTCTGTTCAAAAGTCTGTTTTGGCTGAAAAAATTGTGACACCAAGCAAGATCATGGGGGGAATGGTTAACTATTTTTTTTGCCAGTAAAATGAATAAGCAGAACATGTATAATGTTGTACAACTGAGTGCATAAGGAATTCAATAAAATACATTTTTATAGATTTGCCAAAATACTAAAATTTACAACTATCCAAAAACATCCGTACAATTGTACATTTTACATAAATACCACATACAAATTAGCAGATGCTACTGAGCATGACAGAGGTTTGAGATCACAAGCTGAGCACATTTGCAATGCAAAACTGAAATGGGGCAGGGAACACCAGTCTACTGACACACAATATACACACAATAAAGTATATTAAGACTCACTGTATAACACACAAAGAATGTGAAAAATATTTGGTTGTTAAAACCCGCCCTGTGCTCACCGAAAGAAAGCAAAGAAAGGCCATGTCCCTTACAAAGCCTCAAATCCATGCAAGCAAACTATACAATTCTAAAATTAAGGAAAAAAAAAAAATTCATGAAACAGGAATATCCGAGGACAGCACCATGTAATATCAGGACTAATTCTGAGGCATGCACAAGACAATCACCGGTTCGTTTAGGACGTTGTTTGTGGAAAGGGAGAGCTTGCTTTGGGTTACAAGAACTTTCTGGTAGGGAAAAAACAGACAGGGTGGAATCATGGTAAGTGATTGGAGAAGACAGATGCCAATATCCAAGATGAGGAAGGTAGTTAATGGGACAAAGGGTTGTATTGAGCTACGGGTGATGATTAGCTTTTCACGTTGGTATTTACCCGTCGAATACTGTCCTCATCCGATTCGTACTGACGTCTGCTGTAGGAGCTGGGCTATGTTGTGATGCGTAAAGGTCACAGGCAAAATGACAAGGCTAAAGGTCAAAGTTCAACGCTGGGCAATGGTTTAAACACAAGTAGACTACACACAGCAATCAACAAATATATTGTATGGTATTAACACCTACCAGTGGTATTCACATTCTGATTCACTGAAGCAAGGAACATAAATTCTAACAGGAGAGTTAAAATGTACTACGTTACTGAAGCCAATCCCCAAATGAATGGAGCTTTTTTTTAGGTTAATGCAAAAGACGACATTATTTTGACGTACGTTTTAAAGGATCTTAAATCTGAGCATCTTTACCTTGTCACCATGGTCAAACAACTCTCCCTCACTGCGTCTCTCGCTGGGGTAACCGCTGTCTCCACCACTCTCCTGATCCTGAGAGGACAGGTCACAAGGCGGGGGGGGTTATTACTGGCACATTCATACAAACCTAGTGCACCCCCTTTATTTCCAGTTCAAATCATTCTGGTTAGAAGGTACTAGGTTTACAGATCAATCAATAAATGCCCATACACAGTCAGGGGGATTATATGGATAATCATTATACACAGGTTGAAAAAATGCTTCAGTCTAATGTTCACAGAAGGGCAGCACAACTCACCTTGTGGTCTGATCTGTTCTCACTGTTTGAGTCATTTTGCCGGTGCATCTCATTCATTAATGACCACCCTTTAAAGATCAATTTAATATGTCAGTGTCACAGGGAGTCTACTGCTCAGATAACAGGCCTCCCACATCTCTGGTGTAACAACATCTTCTGTGTCTTTGTACTGAATTCTTTTTGGTGCTTAAAAATTGAGAACAGAAAAAAACTTTAAAAGTATTATCAACCCACCATCAAAAATTAAACATGCAGCTCAGTGAAATAAACAAAACACCAAAAACAATGGATTAATCTGGAAAGATTAACACCACAGGATGACTGAAAATTAAAGATGTTTAATTCCAAAAACAGTTATTTCAAAAGGTTTTGTCCAAGGTGGCAGGTATAAGAAGCAAATACAGTCAGTGAGGGTACACAAATACAATCTGCCACTCCAGTGATCCTAAATTTCTTGCTTGCAAAGGTGCCGATAGATAAATAATCATGACAGCATCACTTAATACACGTTTCAATTACCTTCACTGTTTGCTTTCAATTCACCTGTTTGGTTTCAATGAACTGGCTTCATAATAATGGACGATAAAATGTTTCAGGGAAAAAATATATACTGAAGCAACTGATTGTCATTGCTGTCTGGACGATGGCTTGTGGATGTGTTATACTAATGTTTTTGTTGACTAATTTCATTGGTTCTCAAGGATGTATTTTGGGGGTATGACAACTTGAACTGATGATGATCTTGACTGGGAGTAATGCATTCATTATATTATTATTTATTTTATTTTTTTTTTAAGTGTGGGCCCACACCATAGCAGCTCACCTCGTAGCCTCAGTGCAATGGCAGGGACAGATGACACAGAGTGGCTGGAGGCTCATGTCTCTATCAGCATGTTAATGGCCTGTGTGCTTTTAATTGGCATTTTATGTATGTGAATAAACAGTCTTAAATTTAAAAAATCCATAGATTGTGGAATAATGATTTAGTTGAAATTCTGTATGCTGTAATTACTGGAATGGACAGACTGGTCTGTTCAGATCCTTTGCTGGGTCTGGACCTGGGTCTGGACCTCAGTCCACTATTGGATGACCTCTGAAGCAGAGCTACAGTTTGAGTATCTTCTGTGCTTGAGTGTGTGCATATGTGAATGTGCGTGTGTGTATGTGTGTGTATGTGTGTGTGTGTGTATGTGTGTGTGTGTACGGATGAGTGCGTGACACACTGAACATGACCATATTCAGACATGGGTCAGAGCAGCCTTCCCTACCCAGCGGTGACTTCCCCGCAGAGGTGCTGAAGGTCAGCGGTGAGCAGGGCACTGAGTCCTGGTCGCTCATGCTCTCCTCCACGGAGGACGTCTCCGAGAGGCGTGACAGGAGCGGAGGCATGCGCCCTGTGGAGAACGTGCGTACCCTCGTGGAGCCGCAGGGCTCCTCGCAGCCCCGTAGCACTGTCTTGGCCGACTGCTAGAATTGAGGAGAACACGTGAGGAGGAGAAGGAGGAGGAAGAAGAAGAAGAGGAGAATTAGAGATGATGGTCAGCAGTATGGAAAGAGCTCACAGCCCGTGTGACCCCTGCTCACCAGCAGCTTGCTCGTGCAGTCGAGCTGGCTCTTCTCGCCAGGTGAAAGGTCAAAGGCGGTCAGGCCCATGCTCTTACAGATCTTGTTGCACAGGTGGGAGTGGAAGAAGAGAGCCATGCCCCGCACACCTGAAGAGAAACAGAGGTGCACTCAGCGGATCTGCAGAAAAACATGTTCAACACATGGTCGTCTGTACAGCATGTGTGACATGCCGGCACTCGTTCAGAATGGGTGACCAGACAGCATAAGTAATGATTTATCCTTTAGTTCTGAAATAGCCAATATCTCCATAACCCAGCAAAGACACTACATGCTCAGGTACACACTGTACTGTACATACTCATAAACTACATCACTTGTGCTGGAGACACGCATTCACAAGACATTTGAGCGACCATCATACCCAAATTTCCATCTCCAAAGTCGGTACCCTGGTCAGTATGGATTTGGGGGTCAGTGTAGAGATCCCCCACCCCCTGAATATCCACTACTATGAGCTGGTGTCCAGACCGCTCAAACGTAAAGTGGCTAAAAGCCTGAAAAACACAGTGAGAAGATTATGGACAAACGGTTCATTATTCACCACACATTAAGTTATCTGAACATGGCTGTGAAGGTTTCACTACATGGTGTTTTATATTCATGGGTTGTTCAGCGTTTGCTGCAGCGCATACCTGGGGCGTGAGGCGAATGTTGTCGTCTCTAACAAAGCCGGAGTTGGAGTTGTACTTAATGTACTTGCCCTCGATGTAATGCTCCAGATGGAAGAGGGGTTTTCCTGGTCTCCCCGTCATTTCTAACACGCACATCTGCATTATGTCCACCTGACGGGAGCAAAAGAAAGAGCACCGTCACGTGAATACTTTTCATTGGCCAACTTCCTGTTTCCCCTGAAATGCCCACTGCATGACTGCTCGCTACCACTGCCAGCTATCCTACCTCCGTCATCACCACCACCATCATCACCACTTGTACTACATTTTTGAGGCTTTACTTTTGACCAGCCTGACTTCAGTTTTCATCATGACTTCATTACTTCACCGCTACTAGAAAAGCACAAAAAAAAAAAAAAAACGCATTCTTTGTGCGCAGCACAAAAATATTGACGTATTCCATGAAAGCGTACCAACCAGCAAGCACGTAGACAGCATTGTGTATCCATGATAAGATTCCTAACGTGAAGGCAGGTTAAGTTGAAAACGTTTCCTTTTCCAAAGAACATCTGGTTTTTTTCTTTGGAAACAAGGTTGTGTTATACGTGGGTGTAGCTGCCTCTCTTAATTACCCTTCAGTACAGATCAAACTGAACTGTTTGTACACTTCTCTGACACCTAGACCTCAGAAATCAGGAATGAATTACATTTTGCTACAGTTTGGTTTTCTGAAGTTAGTAAGTTTGTTATATTGTGTTCTTTGATTTCGTGTGCATTGTCCTTTGGTATTTCAGTGTGTTTGGAGTTTGAGTTTGTGTGTTCAATTTGTTGCATATTTTCTTGTGGTATATTGTGTGTTTTGCTGTACCTTTGCCTTCTCACTATGGGCCCTTCATATTTGGCACTACACACAGGTGTTGATTTGTAGAGCACACAGGGTTTATGAGCAACTGGCACTCTGTTGTTTTTCCACAGTGTGGGAAGCACAGTCAGGTGTAGTGTTTGTCTGGGTATTTGTCAGTTAGGTAGTTACTCACGCTTTATTTCTAGATTGTTTTGTTATATTGTTTTCTTTCCTTTGGCATTCCTCCCATCCCTTTTCCTTAAGTTTCTGTTTGCCCTTTGTAAAACTTTGTGTGCGTGTGTGTGTGTGTGTGTATATAATTTATTTATTTTTTTATATTAGTACTGTATTGTGAAATTACCACTTCTGTACGTAACACCTATTGGTTTTATGGGCTGGAGGTATTGACCTACAAAATTTCACAAAACCTTCATTCACCTCAGACTGACTACACCTCCCCTGCAAACAGGTTTCCCCCCCCATTGGGTTACAAAATACCAGTAAGTAAGAACAGCATCGTGTCTTTACTTACTGTGCTATTCCAGGAATGCTTTATCTTTTCACTCTCATATCAGTCAGTGCTGCGGTTTTTTTTCCCCCCCAACACTCCCGTGTTTAACAGAAATTGGGCAAAAAAACAACTCTGACAGCAACAGATAAGTAGATATATGGTGTTTTCACATCTGCTAGTTTTCAGTTTTATTCTTCAAACCCATTACGCTCTCTAATTGAGAAACATGGTGTCATTTGTCACCTGTCTACAGAAACATTCCTTAAACAGAGGTGAGTGTGATAAGCACACACAGACACACGGACCAGTGGGAGAGTTTATGTTGTACTAAGCTGCAGGGCAATCGCAGCATTTCCATCCCTGTGGCACGAGAACAGCACCTGCTTAGGAGGACGGTGGCGGTTGTACTCCTCGCCCCATAACTTGGCTTCCATTTGCAGCCTGACGTCTTCAAAGTAGACATCCCGGTTTACGGTTTCCATGTATCGCTTTGCTACGTAGTTCGAGGCCGATTTCCATTTGCTGCTGTGTGAGAAATTTGAGAGCTTCTTCCTGCAGGGACAAAAATATGTGACATTACCTATGGGAAAACGGGGAGGGAAGAAAATCTAACCCTCAACCCCCAATAGCCCTGTCACCATTTTATCACACACAACACACTATCACAGTGAAAACTTTTTACTTGGCACTAATTTACTGACTCGTGTACAACTGCAGCTAATACAATGAAGCATACAATGTTCTGCATTCCACAGCAGTAATATCCCTTATCTACTAAACGCCAGTGCTGGGACAACAATCGATAAATCATAACTGATGTAATGAAGTCTCGACAATGGCATAAAATAACTGTCTATTCGCCCCCCTCCCTCCCTCACATTGTCTGTAAAAGGAAATGTGTTAGATGAGGAAATGGGAGAGTAACAAAGTCATTAAACACGGATCAGCGTCAGAGTAAGGCTGAAGTACACGTTAGTGAGCATTACACCAGTACGCAAAACACACCTTCAGGAGTAAACTGGGGATTCTACACAGCTCATTGGACAAATATGCTGAACAAATAGCAGCAGGTGAGGGAATATGACAACGTAGTAAGACTGTCACAGTAAAAGTGTCTCTGTGAGATCAATCATGAGTCAGTTTAAACAAAATGGGATTCTTTTTTACGGTGAGATCTTTTAAAACAGGTGACAAATGATTTTTAATACTAATCCGTAATGGGTTAAACTTTAACTGTGGCGTTAAATCACTTTCACAGGATGACAAAATCCAACACGTACGATTAGTTTACTAACTAAACAGATGATGAGAACCATGAAAACTTACGTTCTGTAACACTCTCTCATTGCACCTCTTCCAAACGGCTACAGTCAAACAGAGAAGAAGAACATTAACCCATTTTAGGAAAACACTTAGAAGGTGACATCAGTGGCATTACTCTTAAGGAGAAGCCCTAAAACAAACCAGTCCCAGTTCTCCAGCTCACTCCAGTATAAGAGGAACTGACTGTGTAACACAAACGTACCTGAGCTGCCATCTTGATATAGACGTGGTCCTCTGCCCACTCCCCTGTAACAGCATTGTACCTGAAAGGCAGGAACACAGGTGTGAGTGACATCAGGACCAGCAGAGAGGGGGGGCTGTTAGCAGTTTCATCAACATGTTTATTCATCAGGTTTCATTCAAACTCAAACACACACACACACACACAGACACACACACACACTTTCAGCAAGGTATAATATGTTCAATGAGGTCACTGTGACTCTGCATTGATTAACACTCCCAGACCTGCCAACATGTACGAATTTTGCGTAGCGGGCACGCATTTTGACCTCCTTGTACGCTTGTACGATTTCATGT
>JABJVR010002204.1:0-17789 GCA_025773905.1 Chitala chitala
AGGCATGCTGTTGCGAAAGGCGCTATATAAAAATAAATTGAATTGAATTGAATTGAATTGAATTGAATTGAATTGAACATCCTCTCATCAGGGCATTTATGGATGACATGATGGTGACCACTACATCAGTGCTGGGCTGCAGATGGATTCTCCATGGTCTCAAATGCCCCATCAACTGGACTCGGATGGACCTTAAGCTGACTAAGTGCAGATCTCTAGTTGTGAGGAAGGGGAAAGTAATGGACAAGTTCCATTTTTCCCTAAGAGGAGTCCTGATTCCATTAATCACAGAGAAACCAGTTAAGAGCCTGGGGAAAGTCTTCAATAGCACACTGAGGGACACAGCTACACTTCAAGATATTGGCAGAGATTTAGGAGCCTTGAAAGTAGCAGTGGACAAGTCCAGGCAGCTAGGCAAATTTAAAGCCTGGATGTATTGGCACAGAATTTTGCCTCGACTTCTCTGGCCACTGTTGGTTTACAAAGTTCCTCTGACTACTGTTGAGGTCTTGGAAAGGAAGATTAACCACTTTCTGTACCAATGGTTGGGCCTCACAAATTTTCCCCATACCATTAAAGGTATGCATATGTATTGAGAACAGTGGAGTAAAAAATAAAATAACTCTGACATTGCAACAATTGGTGTATTTTTGCGTTTGTGTGGTTTTCCATGACTCTCTATGAAACTATGAAATTTTCCCAAATTTCGTTCTGCTTACATGTACAATGACAATAAAGGAATTCTATTCTATTCTCATCCACAGCCTAAACAGCTTTGCCTTATATGGGGGTAAGACCAAACTAAGACTCCCCTTCAGCAGCCCGTGAGAAAGGGTTCAAGGTTCCCCGGGCAAGAGAGGTGTTGCTGTATAGACACTCATCAGACACCAAATTGTGTCATCAGCCCAGGACAGGCAGTTGAAGGTCAACCTTGGGAAGCAGCTCAGAATTCCAGAAATTGTAGTCATGACAATGGTTAGGCCTGATTTGATTCTTGTGTCAGAATCTTCAAGGCAGGTGGTTTTGCTGTAACTGACTGTCCCCTTGGAAGACTGGATGAAAGAGGCATTTGATCCATGGACCGCGTAAGATACCTAGACACAAGTCAGGGACTGATCACTCCTGGCTGGGTTGCCTGGGCAAGGATGTATGATATATGAAAGACCTGAAATATCTGATGACCCCAGGTTACATCACTGATCATGTGTCTAGGCTGCACCATAAGGTGTGTATGTTAAACTAAATAAGCCTACTTTAATTCTGAAAACATTTACAGACAGTTGGATATTTGTGGATTTTTTAGACTTTATCGAAGTTTTTATAGCACCACTATCCTGGCCTGAATAGAAATTGAATTCAGTGCAAAACCAGCTGGTTACTTACACATTCATCAGAACTTCCTGAGCTGGTTGATGAAGAATCGTCACCTGAATTTAAAATAAAAACATTTACAATGGATCAATGGGCTGTCTGGGGTCAAATATTCACATGCAAAGTGAACAGTCCATGATTGACATTGGTGTTGTCATCTGAAGCAATGTTTAGTTACCATGGTCATCTCCATGTGTACCGCATGAACTAGCGTGGTTCTGGGGGCTGCAGGCATGACACTCATCTGCAGGTGGCCCACTCCTCATGGCTCTCATCTGAACATTGTTTCCATCCTTTTGTTGACCTCTACATCCTGAAGTTATACCACATGTTATAAAATGACATGATTTACCACTTCCAGATAAAAAATAACCTTTGAAGTAAATACTGAGTAAATACATGACACATGACATTCATCTCCTGTCATTATTATCAAAGCCATAACTCACCACAGCACTTTAGAATTTTTCTTCTGATTAGTATTACCGTGAGCACTATGACTATGAGGAAGAGAACCCCTATGATGGCACAGAAAATAATTGTATTCCTGTAATGAACAAAAACAAGTAAAAGTATGTTCAGCTGTTTAGTAGTATTACAACCATCATACACCTACTACGTTAGTCACCAAAAATGTTGAACATATATATTATTAAGTGAAAAAAAGCATTACATTCTTTGCTTATGGTAACTTGTTTCTTTATAATATTACATCCTTGTGTTATCTTAAAACATTTACTTACTACTACTACTTACAATAAAATATTTAGTACACACTACTACATTAACAATAGGCAAATTCATAATAACTATGATAAAAGTAATGTGTAACATTTAGCCAAGCAAGCAAGAGAGTTCAGTGTGCAGAAAGGGAGGTTTACTACAGGGAAAAAGCAGGGTACAAACAAAGTTACAAGTAAAATGGGACAAACTATAGCTATTAAGTGTCTACTTAGCACAATCCACAATCCAACACCATACTACAAAAACTTGTTGGGCAGGTATAAATATAAACTGGAAGAAACAAGGAACAGCTGTAAACACTGATACAATTAACAAGGGGAGAACAGAATTAGGAAGCACATGGAAATGGCCACATCTGGTGGACACAGGGGATATGACAGATGCAGGGAGTTATATAATACATACATATCAAACCTGTGGGATTTGTCATCCATGGTGCACTGTGTATCTTTAAAAAAAAAAATTATATATATATATATATATAATTATATATATATATATATGACATGTATACATTGTGAATTAATATAGTTTACATACAGATGTAGTAGTGTGATGGGTTCAGAAGTAAAGAAGAGAGTTTTGTCCATGTCACATACATATGAGACCATTAGAGGCAAATATTTGTTATTTTAATTATCCATAATGCCATGGAACAGAGATGATAAAACTTGTCACAATACTACCAAATCTGCAGATTCTTAGACAGACACCTCAAGATCCAACTAATGATTTTGAATTGTAAGAGCAACATGAAAATGGTGATACATGCTTTGCTCTGGGTTATCATTAAACCAGTACATAATATTCTTAGACATAGGTTTGGGAGGAGGGACACATTCCTTCTCTCCAAATGTTTTTCCCACCCAGTCATCATGCATCATGATTAACAATATCATTTCTTGGCCTTTTGTCCAAGAGCAGGAGTAGTACTCTGATTTACAATTTCAAGCCCTGTGCCTGATTTTTAATCTTTTAAATTTTTCTTTAGAAGGAAGTAGAGGAGAAATTAAGACGTAACAGCTGGTGGCTTGACCACTGCTGCCACATGGGAACTCTTGATTTCCTTTTTAGTCTTTCAGTGTTTTTATTTCTTTTCTCTTTTAGTATTTTTTAGTTAGTTTTAGCATTTTTTAGCATCCTGGACCCAGGAAGACTGAAGATGCCAGGAGGATCAAAGATAGTGGATGGCTCAGCTTGTGCACTGAACCTTGGCTAGTTGCTGGTCAAGTACTTTGGCAGCTGAAGGGCCAGGAGTGATGTGGAGGTGTCTCCCTCACGGATGGTCCCATAAAGGTACTGGATGTCTACTTAAAGTACATTTTCTTCCTACTCTCTTCTACATAACACATGCTTACTCCATGCTCCGCAACATTACTAGAGATTGTCTTTGATCTCATCTGGGAGGGCAGGTACGAGTGTATGAGTAGAGAACTGATGTACCTAGGCTGATGTAACTAAAGTAAGGCTGCTTGTTCTTCAACCCAGCTCTGTGTGCATTTGAAGGCTCCCCTTTTCACAGATGTGGTTGTCCTGGCTCATACACCGGAGAGTCAGAAGATCTAACTCCTGCTCAAAAGCTGAGATGCTGCTGGACCACTACTGTCATGCAGTAAGGTGGAGCAAGTTTATTCTGGCATATAGATAATAAGAAGTGTTTCCAGTTTTCAGTACTACAGTTCTATAAAGGGTTTTCACCAAATATACCAATACTTTTTCTATGTTTAAATACATGATATTTAAATCAATATACAGTCATTAGCATTTTACCTCATTTGTTTTCATAATAAGGTCTGTAAAGGACAATGTATATAATCATACATATAAATATTTAACATATGGAATTTTTAAATAATTATTTAATATAGGCTAATTTATTAAGGACTCCCACCAGAGAAAAGTGTACTGCAGAGTAGTAATTCATTTCCGCAGTACCATTCAGCAGTCAGCCATTTTGTTACTTATCAAGCCGGCATTTTATGAGTTGGAATATCTCCATTACTATGCTTTCTGGTACAGAATAGTGCCGAAAAAATTCATAACAGTAGTGTAACATTGCCTACATACAAAAGGCAATAATAATCAGTAAATATATGTACTCCTTCACATTGAATTTAAACATCAAAATTATATATAGCAGGGGTGCCAAAAAATGACTTGTATTCATCTTTTGGTATCAGTATATATTGAGTATTACAACTTTAATATGGTTTTTTTCCTTTCTTAAAATGTGTATACATTTTTTGCCCCCCTCTGTATATACAGAACACAGCAATTGCAATCATTTTGTTATTTTTCCTGTTGTGTCCCAAGCTGGGAAAATCAAAAGTTATTCTACCAAAGATTCAATGTGTAAGATAATTTAATTTTATAACTTTTTATACAGTACTATCACATGCTTTAGAAGCACTGTTTTGGGAAAATCAGTGCTCAGTAGCAACTCTTCTGTCTGGTTAGAAACAGTTTTCATTCCATTTCCAACACTTCCTCCCTTGTATCATGTTTAAAGGTCTTACCTTAAGAGATGGTGGTCATTTTATACTTAAAATGAGTCCTGCTGCCGTTGACTTAAAAAAATGTGAAAATCTGCGACACTCTTGCATCGGTGAGGAGAAACACGCTGATCAGAAAGATTGCGATCAACTCTTCCTACACTTACATGTGGTCAGGGGTAACTTCCTTCTCAAAAGGAAAAAATACGTGAAATTTTTATTACACATGAAACACACTAATAAGGTGGTGAAACATTTCACATGTTCTACTTTATTTGCACAAAAAGACAGAAAGTGTTATGTAAACAAATTAATACCTAAAAAAATTTCTTCAACTGCAAATGCAGACTGCTATACGGCAGCAGCCAAACAGATATATACAAACATGACATCACATATAAAACTTAGTAACCAGGGATTAATGCCATGAAATGTTCTATTCATACATTATTATAGATATTAGTGACATCTGAATCTTAAACATGAACATATGTTTAATTCTATACATACACTGATTACAGACATAGTGGAGTGTAGACCACTATGGTAGAAACCCAGAGTAGCAAGGACAATTTACTAGTTTGATTAGTGAGTGACTAGTCTCCAAGTGAGGGACTTAAGGTCTTTAGCCTGCAAGCTAATCCTCCTGACTGGGTAACTCTGAGTGGGCTGTGAGATTCTGGATTTGAATTTGGTTACACGCACGAAAATTCATCATCATGAAGCATTATGCTACCAGTGTAGGCTACAAGAGTGTAGCAATACAGAAGCTTTGTAACTAAACATAAAATATATAGCATAAAATATATGGTTTTCAATGTAAATAAGTGTTTGCTTTTCAAAAAGCATGCAAGTAAATTACTTTTTCGAAAGATTTTACAATAATGGATACACAGTTAAAGACGTACTTTAACCAACCAGGTATGCTTTAAGAAAACAAGAAAAGCTGCTGTGATTTCAGCTTTTACCCTATTGGACTGGAGATTTAGCTGAGGTGTTCTATGAGGGGGGAAGTACGTACGTGCTGCAGATGCAGATTTAGGTGTGGGCAACATGGACAGCTACCCTGGGTGGCATTCTACTGGGGGCAGGACAGCTCACCCACACAATCACATTCAGAATGGTGGTGACATCTGCATGATTGGTTTTCTGTCGATCATTTACATGTCATGTCAATGATCATGTCACCATTTGGGTCAGTTGATCTTGTCGGAGTGGGCACCATGGTTCTAGCTTGTGACCTAGGCAGAACATCTCCCACTCAGAAGTACAAGATGGGGAGAAGGGATGGTTGAAATATTTTAGTGCACCCTCTGACACTGGCCAGGATGAGGAGCCATCCACCTGTTCAGCCAGACAGGTGTCTTTACATATATTGTCTGAGCCTAAGGATGAGGATGCAGGCTCATTTGCTTCATCTCTCCAGTTGGATTCTTCAGGTGTGTGTGTGTGTGTGTGTGTGCGTGTGTGTGTGTGTGTGGGGGGGGGGGGGTACATACATGTATTTATGTATATCTGCAAACCATTAAATAAATAATTATTATTTTTATTTTTTCCTTTTTGTAAAGTTTTAAGCTTTCGTATTGGATGGATTATACTATATAAACACCCATGTGCACTCTTTTACAAATGTCTGTGGAAGCATCCCTGCTAAATCTGCCACTGAGGATGAACCACCATCTATAGACCCTGCTGACTGGCTTTCACTTCTGAATGACAGTAATCTGACACAACTACTATGCAGAAGACTAAGGGAGGTACCACCTAACTTTGTTTTTTCTTTGTTTACTTCTCTATCATTCCAGATTGCACTCCAGGTGTCAGCCAGACTGAATAGCTGTCAGATGTGAATAGATTTGTGTCACTGAAGGAGGAGCCCCACATGAAGGAACATTTTATCGGGTTCATGGAGGGATAGGAGTCTTTGAACGTTTGGCCTCCCTAACTCTCAGAAGACTAGAGGCGCAAACAATTCAATTGGAGGGCTGCAGAGGACAGTCTTATGATAATGGGGCCCACCTATGAGACAAAAAAGGTAGCCAAGCCAGATGCCTGGAAATGGATCCAAGAGCTCTATATGAACCTGTGGGGCTCACACATTGAACCTGGCTGATGCTGCTAAAAGTTCTGTCAATGCCACAGGCTTTGGCATCTTACACAAACTGTACACTTTTGTTCTCATCCTCCACACAACGATGCACCATCTGGAAAAAAAAAACATGTGGACATCACTTTGAGGATATGGACTGAAACAAGGTGGGAGAGTAAAGTAAACAGTGTCAAGCCTTTAATGAAGGTATCAGGCAGCAGTGAGGAGAGAGGCACTGAGTAACGTAAGGGATCAATCCAAAGACCCTGTGATAAAAACTGAGGCTCAGTCCTTGTCAGAGGAGATGGGACCATGCCGTTTCAGCATTTGTACAGTGGTATGGAATGGCATCCTAAAACAGATTAAACGTGTGAGCAAACCGATTCAGTCTCCCAGGATGCATGTGGATGTTGCAGTCATTTTTCTCAAAGAGACAGAGAGAGGTCTCAGTAACTACAGGGCAGCAGGCTTTATGACTGCACAAAGGTCAGCTTTTGTTAGGTCAGGCCATGAATGTAGAAGCCATTCTACAACACAAAGGTGGTCTACATAATGGCATTCTTCTTATCAATCATTTTATGAGCCTTTGTATGATGCCCTGAAGAAGCTAGAGGTAAAATTTTTCAGCGTTGTAGTTGATGCTGCAATCTCAGGTCTTCAGGAAAGATTTTCCTTATTTGAAAATGTGAGAAAGAAGTTTAGAGTGCTGTCAACCTTCCGAAGTCTCTCAAATGAGGAGTCTATAGAACCATGAGATGCCCTTATTGTGACAGTGCACTAGAAAGATCACTTAGACTTGGAGAGCTTGTACAGGAACTGGAGAACTTGCCTGACTTGCCATCAAAAGCTATGAACCTGCTTGAACTGCTGAAATTTATCATTTATAGCTCTCAGTCATTTACCCAAATTTGTGGACTGCTCTCAGAATTCTTCTCCTTCTTCCAGTGACTGTAGCTAAAGCACAGAGGAGCTGTCAAAGCTGAACCTCCTCCAATCCTACGTGAGCTTCACCGTGTCACAGGAACTCCTTAATGGCCTTTCAGTCATCATTAACCATGCAGTTGCTAGGCAGATTTCTTATGATGATGTAATCAATGACTATTCATCTAGGAAGACAACAAAAATCAGGTTTTCGATGGCAGTTGTGCGATTTAATTTGTGTATTGTTTGAAATTCAGTAGCGTTGTAATCACATTCTCTTCCCGAGTGTTTTTTTTTTTTTTGTGAATTTGTGCAGTAGAGGATTTGTACAATTTAGTTTTATTTGTTTTTTGTTAGAAATAGAGTGACAGTATAACAATTTCTCTGTTTTATTACAAATTTTTTAAACCTACAATTTGATTTGACTTCTTTTTTGATTTTTTGTCTTTTTTTGATATGTTTTCTATATTTGTGTAGTTATACTGTGAATGTCATAATTATATATGTTGCCCCAAATGTCTGAATAAAATTATAAAATGTTAGAGCAAAGTTAGAGTACAATGGTGCTGTGTTTATTTATTTATTTATGTTTTGTTTTTATTTGTGGGGTGATGAAGTCAGGGCGCCAAACACACTAGAAGTGCCACTGCTGTATTATTTTGCACTGAATACAGATGGTAGTGGTTCAGGGAGGGGTGGGGGTGTTCGTTTAATCTTCTTACCATCTGTCTGAAAATTTTAAATGACATGGTTACATTTATTTACTTTCAGTTTGCACTATACACTGCGACATTAAAAATCCAACAATGTCAGAGAATATAAAAAGAAAATACATGGAAGATGCAAAATAAGTGCAGTAACATTGAACGCTATGACACCTAATGTCATTGTGAGGTTGTATCTACAAGGACTGATTAGAAAAGTAGGGTACAAAATATAGTAGATTTATGGGTTAAGGTTTAATACCTTAAATAAGAAAGCCTAGTGCTTAACTTCAAGGTAGAATAGATGGCATGCTTTAAGTAAAAAATAAACCTGCTCTATAAGATACTATTTTGGATACAAAGGTTTGCTATTCAGCGTAATGTAAAGGCATACTATAACAATTCATGCAGTGGTATACATCTGAAAACACAAAAGCACAGAGCATAATAAGATGCCATCTGTGAGCTGCAGGTCTGATTGAGATTTGGCTCATTTCCCATAGCGCAAGCCGAAGGAGTTCCAGTTGTAGGGGAAGATGTTTTGTCTCTTCTTGGTCTTTGACTGGAGAAGCTCTGGGTACCACCATGTTCTCTTGTGGAAACGGGTGCTCATCAGTAGGTGGATGAGTTCTGTTGGGGTGTGGAGCACAGGAGCAGGAGAAGGGGTAGATGACACCACATCCAGCCCCCTCAGGAGCTTCAGCACAGCCTGATCAGGCCCATCAACTGGGAGAGACAGTAAGCATGAATGAGCAGTCATGACATTAGCAGTCAGTTGCAATAATGATGTGGAAACCAACTACAACAGTTACTGACCTAGTCATCTTCTTTTTTAAAGCAAAATTACAGTACACTGCAAGTGAAAATGCTGTAACACTGTCCTGGTTTAAAAGAACAACAGAAATGACCACAGAACTCTGAGAGCAGCGCTCTGTTGTGGACTAATCTGTATATGCAAGAAAACAAGGCAAGTTAATTTGTATGGCACATTTCATGCCATAGCTTTCAAAGTTATTGACATAGAAACAGTAAAATATAGCAGAAATAAAATAGTAGAGTTCATACACATATAAAAATAAACCACAACAAAAAATTAAGAAAAACAAAGCTAAAAGTAATAATTAAGAGCAATAAAAATATTATAATAAAACAGTAAATTTGTGCAAAGGCTAAAACAGTGCAACACAGTACCTCATAATAAAATTAATTAAAGGCAAAGCTAAATAAAAATGTGTTTGATTTTGATCCAAAAGTGTCAGCTGATGGACATATCTGACATTTTCATTTAGATTATTCCATCTATGGTAGCATAGTGACTATGCCACGGTTTGCCCAGATGTCCTCGTTGTGTAGCCATGCCCCCTTGTTCTCTTGTTGCTTTGTTTTCTTGTGTCCTTCTTTCTGTTTTGTGTTTCCTGTTTGTCCCTTATATTAGGTTTGGTGTTTCACTTGGTGCTGAAGTCACTTAGGATGTGCTTTCCCAGTGGTTGTGGTAATTGGTTTGTGTTAGTTTTTTGGTTTCCTGTGTCCTTGTTGTTCTCTGTGTTAGTGTCTTCATTTTCTAGCTCATGTCCTTTTTGATTTTGGTTTTGTTCTTTTATTTGGTTTTTGTTTCTGTGTTTAATAAAAGACCAATAGACCGCCTCAGCCTCCTAACCTGTCCCTGCCCCGACCATGACACTGAAAGCCGTTTCACCCTGACACTACTAGCTGACCAGCACCTAACAATCTAGAAGCTCTGTTAGAACGTTATTCTACAAATATTTCGACAATGTTTTTGGGCCTAAACCAATAAAGGACTAAAAGCAGTATCTTAAAATCGAGCCTATAGATTACTGAAACTCATGATAGCGGTTGGAGAACTGGACTGATGTTCAGTTCTCTTGGTTTTAGTGACCATTGTGGCAGCAGTATTTTGACTACTAACTTGCAACTATTTTATGGTCAGTTTGGGCAGGTCCAAAAAACAGCATTGTAGTAATTTAACCTGCTGGAGATAGAGGCATGAATAAGAACTGCTCACTGTGTGCAACACAGACGCAGGTAGGAAAGGGCATACCTTCGTTGTCCATACTATACTGGACTGGGACACTGGGGTAGGCCTCCCTAAGACTGGCAGCTAGCATCAGCAGCATTGTTGGAAGCAACATACTGGAGCATATGAAAGAGGTCTGAATGACGCCAAGTCCACAGAGCATCGATAGCCTGAAGAAGACATAAAGTTAACACGTTAAACTGTAAGTTTGACAGCCTTCAGAAGGCATGAGGTGCTAAGCTATTAGCTAGCTTCTTGGTTGCCATGTAGAAAACAGTGATTACATGATAAGCTATCAGTTGATTGCTGGGTACCCTGCGGACACAAAGGCATTAACATGCCAAGCAGCCGGACAGTTATTCAATTACATGCAAAGAACACAATCTTAACATGTTAAGCAATCATTTTGTTGTTTGTGTAAAGGAACTATTTGATGTCAACAACAGTCAAAGACAGTGATTTGAAGAAAAAAAAATATTTAGAGAAAAACTGGCAAAGAGTGTTTACTTTGTGTGAAAAGTGACTGACTAAATTAAGAGATTTCCAAATCCATCAGAAAATGTGTGTAATCACAAGAATAAGTGTCAGGAACTGATTTAAATCCCATTATTAGAATTAGACTGCTCTTTTTAGACTATTCCATAAGTAACTTCACTAATGTTCTGCATGCCATACTCTCAGACACTCTGTTCCAACCCTTAGGGCCAGCTTATAACACCTACACAGTACATAAACTATTGTCTCTTTAAGGCACCACACATATTGGATTTCACATGTACAAATTACAGCTGTGCATTATAGCAAGCATTTTGATGACTCACACAGGGTAAAGGAACTCAGTAACTGCTTCGTGAAAGAGAGGAGCTGAATGTGTATAGTGGCTGCTGTTGGGGCTGATAAAATGTCCCCTTTCCTGATCTGTGGCCCTGGGATCCTCCCGTCTCTCCCTCCGACTGCCTTGTGTGCACTGCCATTCATTATTGTATGACATCTTCCACTTAGAGCGTTTGCTGCAAGCAATCATTATCCTCCACAAATTTTACCAAAAACCACAAAAATGCGTAGGAAGAACATCTAAATTCTGCTCCTCTGAAAAATAAATAGGCAAATGTCTCATTCCCCTCAAAAACGTACGGCTCTTTTCATTTTTCCAGAGATACTGTATATTCTTAATTTTATGGTCGCACTTCTCTGATGTTCTTCAAACAAACAGTAGGACAGAACAAAAATGTAATCTGTCCAATACTTTAACAGTTGGATTTCCACATATACCATATCTTTTCTCTGTGTAACATCTTCCTGTGAATCTGTGAATTTGCACTTGTAGCACTTTAAGTGAGCCAGTAATAAACATTAGAAGAACTAATTCTGATTACAGAGATCAGGACAAAATATTTTTTAATGTAATAGGTGAAACAATTCACTCACATTCTGATATAAAGAAAACATTCTACTGTGAAGAGAGATCAGACGTTCATTATCCACAATAGGTCGTTCTGCCCCTGCAGTACATTACAGTAGAATTCTCTCTGCCAATGAGCTTACACCTCCCGAGGAGATCAAAAGAGGAGAAATGAGAGCAGTTCGGCTTCACTCTGTTAGACGGAGGAAAGGTCAGCCGTCGACCGTCACAACCCATGAAAGTGACATCACTAAACACACACACAAACACACACACACACACACACACAGATACACACACAGAAACACACATGCATGGCACACTTCAAAAACACCATCAAAAGCTGCTGGGAATTCACTCATCACACCAATGAACAGAATAAGTTGCTCTCATCCATTTTCAACTAGCAATAAAGACAGCAGTTATTTGTAACTGAACTTTCAAAGCTGTTTATCCTTTTATTGTGTTGTGTCAATTATTTCTCACTGAAAAAACAAGTCAATGCATCAGACATAGTCTCTAATATTTTCACTACAAAATGTCATGTGACAGTTCAGTGGTGATTCTTGCCATTGAACATTTTGTGAAAATTGATTAGTCCTGTCCACATCAGTTCCTTTGTCCAAATTCACCAAACTAAAACATTTAAAAATATAGACCAACTGCAAAAATATAGTTTGTAACAGGAACGAAGGTGGTGCACACATACTGTAATAATCCATTAATACTTTTCTGATCTGTAATTGAGATGAATCACGGAATGTAATAATACATTTAAACAGAGGTCATAAATTGCTGCACAAACCACAGTGACTGTTCATAGAATCCTCCAGGTGACCTGTTTTCCTGCACAGAAATTAACTCCAGTACCAATAAAGCCCAATTAGGATTTCAAGGCATAAGCAGGTACGATAAAAGAAAAAACAAGATGTTACACTCTAAATAGGAGAGCTTACCTTCCTGTCTCAGGTGTTCAGGTAAACAAGACAAGGTAGGGCAGCACTGTGCTCTGTGATGTTGGCATCCACACTTTCACCATGGCACGGCCATCAGTTATATCTGTCCAGCCTGCATGCGTCATGCTTCCTGTGATCCCGCGTTGGTCCTCCACCTAAAGACACCCCGGGAGCACAGCTGTCCATGCAACACCAGTAGTTTTTACAAAGGATCACAACCTACTGAAGCACCTCTCTGATCAATCCCAAAGCTACTGTCATTAGTCCTGTCTTTAAAAAAAAACATACTGCTGTTTAAAAATTTCACAGCGGATGCCCTTTTCTGTACTTATACTGAGCATTGCCTTTAATACGTCTGACATTTTTCATTTAAGTTTTCTTTCAGTTTTGCTATTTCTGATATTGTGTACCATATTTCTAATTTCCCATATTATGATTAACAAAATTCCTCTGAAATAGATCAATAAAAAATGTTCAGGAAATGTTATTTATTTTCACTATTCTCAACATACAAAAGTACAAACTGTGTACTTCAATATTATTTTTCCTGCTAGCGTATACAAAAAAAAACAGCTAAACAATGTAATATGATGAGACATGTAAGGAAAAATTTATATTGTGAGCCTGCATGCTTGTTAAGAAATATATATTAAAAGCTCGCTTGTAATGGAAAATAAGGGTTTGTTTACATAAGTCTCTACATGTGATTGTGTTTCAGTCTAACTTGTTAAATCTGTTGAACATCTGAATCAGAGAGAGCAGTTTGGTTTTAATGGATATAGGATAATACTTTTTAAAATTAGCAGTTTTTACAAGAGATATCCTCACTATGGCATTTTTCTTCCTGAGCCTCTTCCGTTGCTGTTGCTGTGGGTGCCAATGTGTAATCCAAACCTTCACAGACTTTATAATAACTTTTTATGTTTCCTTCATGGATTATAATATTCCTATATCAAAAGACAGCATTGAAGGGCATCTCAGTGTCCTGTGGATTTACTTACAGTGAAATAATCAGTTACACCTTATACATCCCACAGGAATGGCTCATAAATGGTTTCTGGTGAAACTAGCATATAAGCAGTACACAGACAAAAGTAATTTTAGTTTCCTGCTTGAGTTGTTGAATGTAATTATATTACTATATTGTGTTTCTAGGGCTGGGGGTTCAGCAGAACAGATTATGTGTGTGCATCTGTACACAGGTTGTCACTTACACATGATGTTTGTGTGTGTATGTGTGTGTGGAGTTTGGATGTTTTGGATGTGTCCTCATGCTTTGTGGGTTTCCTGTGGTTTCTTCTCCCAGTGGAAAGAAATGTTTAATAGGATAATTTGTATTTCCTAGTTGTTTACAGTGTGTAACTGGGTTTGGTATCCTGCAATGTGTTGGCAATCCATCCAGGGTATCTCCAGCCTTGTATCCTCAGCAACCTACGATAGGCTCCAGCCCCCCACCCCCAACCACAACCCAACACAGGACAAGCATCTTGAAATCCATATATACAACAGCTCTGCAGTGATTGAGCTATACAAAAGTACTGCACATTACATAATAAAGAAATGCGCATTAAAATGCTATTGTGTATATATAAAAAATAATATGGAAAAGAACTACATTTCGTTCTTATTTTGCACCTTAATGTGCTTCCTTAGTCCAAGCTGAAGTCCATAACAGTATGCACATGCAATAACCATAGCACTCTCTGTTCTAAAAGATGCTTAGAGAGGAGTCTCTCCACACCTTTATAAATGATCATTTTTGGCCTCAGATGTTTGAGTGTGTGTGTGTGTGTGTGTGTGTGAATCTTTATCTGATTTATAAGGACAACCACTTCAGGAACTGCACAGACACAACATCTGTGCTCCAGTGCTGCCCATAGTCAGTCACACACATACAGACCTATACACCTTTGTAGAGTGGCCCATGCCCCAAAGTCCTCTACCTCTATACAGGTGTCTGCAGGCTAAATCGTGTCAGCTGGATTTCTTTCTTCTTCATAGGAACGTTTCACTACCCATCCAAGAAGCTTCTTCAGCCTGAGTCAAAATTGGTCAGGGACCCCCATATTTATCCTCCTGGGTGGTTAACTCACTTGGATAGGCTCTTTGGCTGAACAAGGGCAAAGAGTCTTTGGGATGTAGATGTCCTGACTCCTGCTCCTTTTGTCCAGCGCAACAGAGTTGTTAAGAGTAGCTGACTTGGTAGATGTGTGAAGTGGTCTTCATCTTCCTGGTGCTGATGCAAAAGCAGCAAGAAAAATAGGGGACAGGTTGTGTCTGAGGCCTCCGCCTCTACTGAGGGAACGATTTTCAATTTTCACATGAATCGATTCCTTCACTCTCCCCATTGGAGAAACCAAGCAACCTTTACACAAAAGGATGTCCCAGCACAGGAGAGGCAACACCTCAGGACCGGAATCAGCAGTGTACCTTCATCTAAATGAAACAGAGTTTCAAAATTAAACAATTTTAATTTAAAAATTTTAAAATTGTACAGGCAAGTGAACACAGAAAAGATTTCTCTGTATTTTGAGAATCCTGGCTGTACTTTTGCCAATATTAGATCAACATCGTGTAAACAAACTCCCTTTATGCGCACGCACACGACAGTTGTCAAATGAAGGAAGGGATGAACTGCTCTGCAGGACTTCCTCTGTGTGAGGACCATAATCTGTAGTGATACAGGCTTTAGGGTGACTAATTAGATGCCGGAGGGGCTGAAATAAGAGAGACAACTTCAAAATCAGGAGGATTTAGAACACAATCAAGAAAGTTCTGGGGGAAAATGCTGAAGTGATCCTGGCTTTAATTTTCAGGACTCTTTATTACTGCCTGATGTGTCACTATGAATTAATTCACACTGTACTTTTGAACTTTTAAAATTTATTGGAACTACCTTCACATATATTAATTTGGATGCCAGAAAACCCTTTATTTTTTACAATTCAGATTTCAATAAACATTTAAGTTTGCATGAATGAAAAATGTGTATTTTAAAATAATTCCATCCCATCTACTTAATCACATTTTACAGAGGTAGAAAACAAACGTGTCCATTACAAGATCTTTCTTCTTAAACTCTCCTCAGACCATGGAGGCATTGTTTCCAGATAATTTGTTGAATAGCTGGAAAAAGAAAGTGAAATTTTATGCAAGTTTGAAGAAAATGTTTTATAATTTAACAGAATTTAATCAAAAAGTAATAGTTTTGGGAAAACTTACATTTCAGTAATTAATGTTGTATTAAATTTAAAATTGATAGGAAAAAGCCAGAGAATTTTTGTGCTATACTCCTGGTCACTTTTAAATTCTAATGTCTTGTACTTACAGATTTTTATGTAATCATTTTATCTGTTCCACTGAATTCAATTTATTTTTATATAGCACCTTTCCAACAGAGATGCCCAAGGTATTTTACCATTATAAAAAAATAATTATATTATTGTCAAATCCAACCTTATCATTAACTAAAAATCTCTGAACGTCAAACATGTTTTTAAAAGTATTGGAGTATCTTACCATAGTTAGAAATGGGATTTGCACTAAGGAACCAAGAAATCCAAAAGCCACTGGGAAGAATGACCTACGAAATGTATTTTTCCATTAAACTTGTACAGTCACTACATAAGCATGTCTGGCTCCCACAGCAAGATTTCAGATAAGAAAGTCTGATATACATGCACATTTGGGAAGGAGATATTTAGGAACAAGAAATTCAAATGAAGATTTCCCCTTATACTTCAAAGAAATACAAATAGTTTGATATGAAATGCAGCCAATACTCAGCTCCAGAATTAAAACACTAACAGATTTTTAAACAGCCGAAAAAACTGAGAAAGAGCAATAAGGAAAAACAGTGAAGCGTTTGGACTGTTCAAGCACACACAGAGCCATTTTTGTGCTGATATAAGGTTACAATTCCATGTGTTGTTTCTACAGCGATGCAAACCCAGGCGCTTTGCTTTCAAACCCTCTTCTATGAAAAATTACAGACCCATCTCACCTGAACAAAAGCACAAAGCCGTAGCTCTCTATTGCCATGCCAACCACCGGCCAGCGCAGCAACACTAGGGCCACACCACCCAGGAAGAAGGTCGAACCCCGGGCCTTCTGCTTCTGGAAGAAGAAGGAGGCTGTTCTTCGCAGACCGATTATAAATGCCAGACCAACAAGAAAGAGCACCTGTTTTATAGAAAAGCACTTATTAAGAGAACAACACTGCGTTCTGTTTTGTGCCAAAATAGTGTAGATGTGGCTTTTCTGAAAGTTTCCAGGCAGGGCTTAAGGCAGACTCCTTAATATGCATCATTACCTGCTTAAAAATGTTGTTACTTAATGGTTGTCAGTTTTTAAATCCAACAGAGAAGAGGCACTATTTAAAGTTATCAAAATTTTCCACATTTTGTCATGTTACAACCACAAACGTAAATGTATTTTATTGGAATTTTATGTGATAGACCAACACAAAGTGGCACATAATTGTGAAGTGGAAGGAAAATGATAAATGGTTTTCCAATTTTTTTTTTTTTTTAATAAATTTCTGAAAAGTTTGGCATGCATTTGTATTCAGTCCCCCTGAGTCAATACTTTGTATAACCACCTTTTTCTGCAATTACAGCTGCAGGTTTGTTTGGATATGTCTCTACCAGCTTTGCAAGGCACTATACACTCACCAGCCACTTTATTAGGTACACCTTGCTAATACCGGGTTGGACCCCCTTTTGCCTTCAGAACTGCTTAAATTCTTCATGGCATAGATTCAACAAGGTGTTGGAAACATTCCTCAGAGACTTTGGTCCATATTAACATGACAGCATCACGCAGTTGCTGCAGATTTGTCGGCTGCACATCCATGATGCGAATCTCCTGTTACACCACATCCCAAAGGTGCTCTATTGGATTGAGATCTGGTGACTGTGGAGGCCATTTGAGTAAAGTGAACTCATTCTCATTTTCAAGAAACCAATCTGAGATGATGTGAGCTTTGTGACAGGGTGCATTATCCTACTGGAAGTAGCCATCAGAAGATGGGTACACTGTACTCATAAAGGGATGGACATGGTCAGCAACAATAC
>JABJVR010002205.1:0-15118 GCA_025773905.1 Chitala chitala
GTGCTGTATTAGGCTGACTCGTACCGCAGTGCTGAGGCCGTGTGCCCTCACCTGTAGGTGCTGTATTAGGCTGACTCATACCGCAGTGTTCTGGCAGTGTGCTGTCAGCTGTAGGTACTGTAATATGAAAACCTTTCATCACACTCATGTCCAGCATTAACAGTTTACAGTTTTCTGTGCCAAGCCTCTGCAAATAATAAACTTCTTGGATCTTGAAGAGGGAATTTCCACATAGAGTAGCATAGAGTTCTTACAAACATCTCAGGTTTTGTAATCAGATACAGTTTTGTCTGATTTTCACACACACACACACACACACACACACTCTGCATAAAGATGTCTGAATAAAGTGAACTGCAAGCTGCACAAGAGAACATATAGAATTCCTGCCTGGACGCTCCTGTGATTCTGAAAGAGAAATGTTACTTAATATAGCATTCTCATTAAAATCACACTGGAGGTAACTGTCCGCTTCACCTTTCAGGTGAATTTCTTCCTTTGCCACTTGGCTGCTTTGACACACACAGTGGGTTCTTGTCCCATTCCCTGGATTCGACCTTTCCCACACGGTTAAGTGGCGAAATTGCCCCTCTAAAGAGAGGGGACAAAGCAAGGCTAATTGCTAACTGCCACTCTGCATTATGTTCCAGTGCGTGAAAGCAGCCCACCCTCCCCTGGCCAACACTGGAGCCATTGTGCAGGCCAGCCGGGAAACGTGAGAAATCAAAGGGCCCGTGTTAGCGTTAGCGCCGTCTAATTCCCCATCTCCACTGTCTCCGTCGCACCCCTTGTGTGAGCACTGGCCAGGTCGTTACGGGGGAACGGTGTCAGTTGTGTACCTCTGAATGATCCATTTTCTACACGATTGACTCTGAAAATCTGCACCATAATCCTTTGCTGTTTTCCCTCCCTGTTTTCTGAACAAATGCTCAGATCGCTTGGGTCCACAGACCAGCACCTTGGTGTAATAATCTCAGGTTCACAAAGGCCTGAATGATATGGTCAGACAGCTGAGCTATGCTCAGCGCAGAGCTCTCTGTGAACAGCTCTCTGCAAACAGCTCTCAGCACAGAGCACAGAGCACACAGCTCTCAGCACAGAGCACACAGCTCTCAGCACACAGCACAGAGCACACAGCACAGGGCACACAGCACACAGCACAGGGCACACAGCACAGAGCACACAGCACACAGCACAGAGCACACAGCTCTCAGCACACAGCACACAGCACAGAGCACACAGCTCTCAGCACAGAGCACAGAGCACACAGCTCTCAGCACAGAGCACACAGCTCTCAGCACAGAGCACACAGCTCTCGGCACACAGCACAGAGCACACAGCTCTCAGCACACAGCACAGAGCACACAGCTCTCAGCACAGAGCACACAGCACAGAGCACACAGCACAGAGCTCTTACAGTAAAACCACAGCAGCACTTTCTCTGACTCCCCCCTTCACTGACTTTACACAATAATTACAAACACAAACAAGCACAACGTTTGTCACTAATGCATTTTTCTTTCTCTTTCATTTTTCTTGCTCTTCTTTTCTTGCTCTAAAACTGAGGCCACCAAATAACAAATTTTTCATGTAAGTGCTGCTCTGGCAAAAAGGCAAAGAGAACAGAAGTAAAAGTCACGGAGCAGTTATTTCCAATTCACTCAGTCTGATGGACATGGTTTAGTGACACTCCATTCTATAGTGCATTATAAGACACACCAAAGAAACAGAAGTAAACTGTTTTATCATGGAGAAAGAAGAGGCATAAACATACAGTAGATGAACCGATACCATTGTAGGATTTTGCCTGTATATATGATGACACCTCACTACCTAGCGTCTCCTGTAAAACTGTTCTGCTGTTCTTCTGAATACTCTTTAATCTGACAGACTGTAGCAAAGCCAAGACACTATGTGATGAGAGAGCGGCTGTAGACAGGTGACAGGGATTTGTACGTGTCTCGCGGTGACAGGGATTTGTACGTGTCTCCCTTTTATTTCATCCACGAGCGTCTGTGACATGAGCAGCTGATGGACCAGGCTGAGGAGACAGGAGCTGTTGAGGAGGAGGAGTTGATCTCTGCAGAAACACAAGGGGTTCAAGACCACATGACTTCATGAGCCCTCAGTAACTCCAGCTCAACACAGGAGCAAACCACAGCAAACGTTGTTACAGGAAACAGAAAACATGGCCTCCGTTACAGTCTGAGCTGAGATCTGTGGTTCATACTGTGAAATATCGCCTTCCCATCAGTGTGTGACCTGCACAGCTAACGTTCTGAAGACCACCACAGTTCGGTCACATCTGTGTACTGGCACCAACACCAGGGCTCACCTTGAGCATTATTTGGATTTCAGAGGGCAGGTGCTGATGGGGGAACTCCTATCACAGATCTAGCTTGAGAGACCAGTGATAAACATCAGTGTCTTCAGCACAAGCCTCGCTTCTATCTCTCTTTCACACACACACACACACACACACACACAGCCCACATCTCTTCCTACAGACTGTATGGGTGCCCCCCCACCCCACCCCCTGAGGTGCGAGAAAGCAGAGGCAAACCCTGTTGTACCCTGGTACGGGTCTGTGCTGAGATGAACTGATAAACAGGGCAGCGGCCTTCTACTGCGCGGGCCCAGTGCCAGAACAGTCAGCGTGCTCCATGACGACCTGCCTGGGCACTTAATCAGCACTGCGTAGCATCTCACACACAAGCACACACACGCTCCATCTTCACACAGCGAGCTCTGTGAATGGCTCGATCAAAGGGCCGAACACTACAGCACCTGCAGGACGAGCCTGTTAGAAGGTTTGGACTGAAAGGAAAAGCAGGCAGTTGATTATCTCACTGCTCTCTACTGAAACATCTGGACACGATAAACACACACACACACAGTGATAACCTGTGTAAAGAGTTGTGCATTGGTCCACAGGCTCCACATTTACCCCTGGTGGAGCAGGACATCGACTTGACAAAATTCAGAAGTACACAATAAAAACACAAAATATCAACAAACTCTGTGATCGCGTTCCTAAAGCAGGAGGAATCGGCTTACCCAGGTGGCTCATCAGGCTGGGATGCAGAAGTCTCCTGGTTTGAATCCCAGCCCGGCCACCTGGTGTGTCCTTGAGCAAGACACCCTGCACTAGTTTATTGTAACAGATACAAAATGTTGTAAGTCGCTTTGGATAAAAGCGTCTGCTAAATGACTAATTATCTAAACATTCTTATATACTCCCAAAACAGAAAACCATCTTATCCTGACTGACATTCATGGGCACGAAGCCAACAATGTACTGTAATGAGCTCAGTAATTAACTTGCATCATAACCACAAACCAAGTTTTTAATATATTTAATGCAAGGCCTGAGGATGGGCATGAGGCGGGTCTGCTGCAGTCTACTCTGGCGGACTGCATGGCATCTGCAGGGCTGGATGTCAGGGTGACACTGAATATCAGCAAAGAACCTCCCTCAGTTTTCTCCACTTGTTTGGTTTCTCAATCGAGATCCTGGCACACACCTTCTGTTCGTGCCACATCCATCCTTTTAATCATTTCATCTCGTTTTTTTGTCTGGAGGTTTCAAGTCATCACAGATAAAACAAGTTTTCACAATGTTCATCAGGTCTTCCACACAATCAGGCCCTTGCATACTTTGGCATGGTACATGCAACTGAGAAATTCATATCCAATCTAATCACTCCGTTTATATATATATATATTTTTTCTCTTTATAGTAGCAACATTGCTATCTTCGTATCCTCCCTAAGAGGATATGCTAGAAATTAGCTATCCAGTTTTCATATGCAGCATGACAAATTGACGCACCTTTTACTAAACCGTACAGGTCTGCTTCTTTTACACAGGCCTTTCATTGTGTTTATGTTCACCTATTCACTCTGCATTGAGAACATGTTCTCTTACACCAATAAAACACGGTGTACACCGCTGACATGCGTCATTGACACATAGTTGTAAAAAAACAGCTGGGTCTAATATTTAACTATGAAAAGGTGTTTAACAAAGAAAAACAACATTACAAAACAGGCGAGTGGAGAAATTGCACCTTGAAGTGGGAGTCAACTCCAGTTATCCCAAGACAAACGGACAGGTCCCTTCCGGCACAGAGCGCCATTTTACCCGCAGTTGTTAATTACACAAATTATCATCGGTGACAGAGGAACAAGGACCCATTGTGACTAATTAGGAAGATCGAGGATCTGCAATATTAGACACACATAAGCACATAACTGTTACAATATGTTCTGACCATGTTACATTTTCAATTGCTCAGAGTGAATTAAATTTCAACAGTGAACTGTGAGTGAGATAAATAACAAACTAGAACTTTACATGAAGTCACCTGAGGTGAGCAAAATCTTTTTTTAAATTAAAGTGTTTAATAATTTTAGACACTAGAATTAATGCCGGATACCTTTAAAACTTGTCTCTCGAAGATCATTAGCTATGTGCTAATGTATGTTAGCTGTTTGGGAGGTGAAAACTGAACACCTCTGGTATAAACTACTTCTGTTCTTCGCACTTTTCTTCTGGAAACTGCATTACGTTCAACAGGCTGTTTATAACACTTGACTTCAAGGCAAGTCCACATAACATCGACTTGTTTTTATAGGTGGGAATTTCCACAGTTATGTTCCACCGGCACATGGTCAAAAAACTGCAGGGTCCTGGCGAAGCTACAAGGGCTCTCGCCTATGACACGCAGAGACACGTATGTCGCTCTGGAGCTCCGCGTGTCGCTCTGGAGCTGCCCCTCAGAGCTGGTGCTTCACATTGAGGGGCCATAACAAGGCAATATCTCCCTCCCCCTTCATAGGGGAACCATCTCCACAACGTTTACACAAAGACCTTGCTAATTAGTGACAATTAATGCCAATTAACTGCTTAAGACCTTGGGCCTTGAGCTGTCCAAAGCCACATCATAATTAGCCAATTCTTCATTAACTGTGCAGAAATTTTAAAAAGGCAATTAAGAACAAAAAGGCAGCTGTTAACTCGATGAGCACGTAGTCTCATGTTGCCTTTCTACTGTAGACTACAGTGACTGCGGGAGCAGGCTCCATGAAGAGCGCGCACACACACACACACACACCATATAGCTGATAACAGCACACTGCATTCATTCTTTCCTCTGATGACCTCATCTCCTGTCCTACTTTTTCATGGAAAGGGAAGCGTACCACTGACTGTGGTCTGTCCAAACTGCTCTGGTCATGGAAAGACCACGAAGCTGCGACAGAAGCTGACCTCCTGGCACGCTGTGTGTGTCACGTGACTACAGACACCAGACAGCAGCACAAACGTACTTCTAATGCCACGCTAACAGTATTGGCTGTTTTAATGAATACAAAAAACAAGGTTAGTGTGACACATGCAATTTCTCTACAGGAATCTCAGAGTCCAAGGTACAGCCGGACCGGAAGTGACAGGAGTGATGCTGCCTAATTGGCTGGGAGTGGCTCCTGAGGGCTATTTAACAGCTCACCATTACGATGCACTCATTACATTACATTAATCAGGCACGCGGGGCCTGACGCTCTGGGCCCTAAGCCGAGACAGGGAGGGGGGAGGCCTGGGAGGGTTGCAGCCTGGGACAGTGATTACAACTATACGGTTGCTATGATAGCATCTCTTACCCAACCCCACTGTTAGCAACTGTACTATGTCACCACAGACATTTAAAATGATGGTGTCCATCACTGTTTAACAACCGTTGTTGTTAAACACAAACACATCCCAACACAGGGTGCTCTGCTCACACCGTATAACAAAGGACACCATGTACAAAACAGAAACAGAACAGAAACTCAGCGGAGCACTGGCAGCTGATGTGTAACACTAACTAGCTGAAATACAGTAACTACAATTAACTGCAATATTATCCAGTATCTTAAATTATTCATTAAACCAATTCCAAGTATTTTAATGACTGCAGCATCACGTCTGGTGCACTGAGACCTGTCTGAAGCCTCTGGATCCCTCTGGCCTTTACAGAATAACTGCAATAAATTGTCTTTGAACAGTGTCCTCTAGTGGACATTAAGTGTGTTGATACACAACAAATCATAAATATGTACGCGTGTGATACGTTATTTCCTACTTAGTTTTAGTCAGTAGATGTTATAACCAAATTCACACTGAATATAACGTAATAAAGCTAACAGGATGGTCGCTGTAAATCTGGGTGGTTATACAATCCATACACTGCAGTTTAAGGGGAAGAGAGTACAGGCCAAGGAGTGCTAAAGTGCAGAGCCTGGATCAGTGCTGTTAGCAGTACTGGGAAACACACAGCATGTGTAAGTATGCAGATGAATGTCCACATCCACAAGTACAGGATTATCCACAAGTTTCATCAACTTTAACCTTCCTGCGACTCACAGCAGAAACCAGTTTGCATCTTCCAGTTTTTTGCTCTTTACTGCATTTATAGTTACAACAACCTGGATAATCTGCTATTAACAATAAAAATGCTCCAATATGGTGAGATGGTACAAGTTGTGACGGCACCCATCGGCTGAATGCTAAAAACAAAACAGAAAGTGGTGTGGAATATACTTCTATATAAGGCAGTAATGATAAAATATCGCTTTATCAAGATCACATGTCATAACTGACTGCCAGTTTTACAAAGTCCAAAGCTTATGGTTATAAAAACATTCAAAAATGAAAAAGAAAATTTCTAAAGTGAATCTAATGGCACAATTTATGAAATACAAAGATGTAAGATGGTACCAGTTTTAATTTTCAAAAGCTTTCATATATTTTGAATTCCATTTGTGTGCAAATTTTTCCTGTTCAGTTCAGGAAAAAAAAAACAAATGTGAAAATTCAGAGACCGATGTGTGGCACGAGGAGGGCAGACGACCGTCTTTGCACAAGCCCACTTTTGTTTGCGTGATTGTTTGTTTACAATTCGGTGTGTTTGGCAGTCTCACAGTCTTGCTGCAGGGTTCATTGTATTTGTCAGTGGTGCAAACGGCGGACTTATCTAGGTAATTACTAGAATTGCTAGATGTCTAGTATAATAGTATGTCCATGAATGAAAACAGGGACTACAGCACTGTTCAAAAGCAGCAACTTGTTAGTGGAGAGTGAAGAATGAAAGGACAGCTACTCTTCCCATTAGTATGGACAGACAAAAGCTGAACACCCCAAAGGTTTCTAAGACCCCTGTATTTAAAGTGTTTTGGGTGCAGGGTTCCTGAAGGTTCACAGAGCTCATTAAAAGGAAAACAGATATTGACCATGCAATGCACCTGATGCTATTTCAACTATGCAATAAAAACTTTAAAGAACATGAAAACCCCTAAGATGTGATGATACGCAGTATTATCATTTAATAATACAAACCTGTATGTAAAATATATAGTCATATATATAGGTACTGTCGCAGAAGCACAAACTAAGTCAGTCTGTCCCGTAATCACAGCACCAGCACCGACCCTTCCACCTGGAGCAGCGGGCCAGGTTCTGCATTACTTGGCGCCAGGCACCGGTTCATTTCCGTCCCACACAAACGGGTGATGCAGGCAGCTCAGAGCTTGCAGGCATTACCGTGGGTGGCGGGGCGCGTAGCTACTGTCCACATTGGACGTAAGGCAAGCCAGGCGTGTCCTCCCTCTCAGCGTGTTAACGCACCGGCGCTCGTGGAAAATAAACAGTCGAGGGTACGGCGGGAAAGATGAAGTAGCGATAGCAGCCTGGCTGTCATCAGCTGTGCATTGGCCCCAGTTTATGACAATATCAAACATGCAGGTACACCTGGTCCCAGTCAAATAACACGATAAAGTAAATTCTGTACGATTTAATAATCAAATGTTGATTAAGAAATTGTTATGGGATTAATTTATGAATGGGACAGGATAAGTAGAGGCAATAATTGAATGCCCTGCTCTTAAATATGAAATCTAAAAAAGAAAGTATACAGTAACACTTGACACGTAGACCACCTCAGTGGGCATCTTGTAAGTCAGAGGGGCCTTGTATCTGGGTGAGACCCACCACCCTAGATACAGGTTTTACCAATATTAAATTTAGATGTAAACTTTTCTTTTACTTTGGTGGCAAACTGTGACACTTTGTACTTACAAGAGACTTTTTTAAACAAACAGGATTTTAGGAAATTTAACTGTTTTAATGATAATTTTTATGGTGCTGGTGAATCCTCAGATGACCTTAGCTTAGGTATTCTGAGAGGCAGAACAGCAGGAGGCGTGGCCATCCTGGGCTGCAGGAGGTTCTGCTCTGTGCTAAACGTCATTAGGACTGAAGTAGACTGGTGTACTGCTGTACATCTGAGAATTAATAACAAGGAGGTCAATTATTCTTAATGTATATACACCTCACGAGTGTCAACAGAATCAAGGTATGTACTTAAGTAGACCTGCTTTCATAAATCCCTTTATTGAGGACAACCATTCCACGAGTGTTTATGGTCGGTGATATGAACGCCGACCTTTCAGACAGAAGTCCATTGTTTGCTAAACATATGTTGCAGTTCTGTGAAGAAAACAACCTTGGATTATCTAGTGCAGTGCTTTTACCTGTGGCCAGATACTCCTGTACAAGTGAAACGTGGCACAGAACATCGTGGCTTGATCATTGCACTAGGACTGATGATGCTCATGCTAGTTTGAGATCAGTGGAAATTCTGTTTGATGCATCCGTGTCTGATCATGTTATGATCCTTGATGTAGATACTCTTCCTGAGATGATGCATCAAGCCACAGGGCTAAACGGGACTGGGCTAAGCTCAATCAAAAATACAACTGATTTATGGGAGGAAGTGAAAGCCCTGAAGAGGGCCAGCACACTGCTCCCCGTACTACAGAGAGGTGATGACACAGCTGAGCTATGGCCGCAGCCTTACTCCACTTTATTTGTGTTAAGTGATTCTTATGAAGAGGGTAACATTATGAATAATGATGCAATAGGAGTCACTACTAATGAGGTCTATCAAGCAATTATGCAGTTACCTGAAAATGAAGCAGGTGGTCCAGATCACAGTGCACCAGAACATCTGAGGTTTGCACATCCTAAGGTGGCAGCACTGCTGGCCATTTGCTTTACTGGTGACTCACGGGATGTTACCTGAGTCAGTGTTGTCTGTTAATCTTGTGCCTGTTATCGAGGATAAAGCTGGACAGGTTGACAATCTAGATAATTATAGGCCGAGCTAGCATAAAGTCTGAAGTCCTGCAAAGGATCTTACTAGACCATGCAGGTGATTATAAAGGAACCACAGACAACCAGTTTGGCTTTAAGGCCAAGCATGGTACTGATCTCTGTATTTACGCTTTGAGAGAAGCAACTCAAACGTACCAAAGACAAAATTCTACTGTTACAATGGGGTTTATTGATGAGTTAATTTAAGTTTTTTTATGATTGAGTCAAAGGGGTTTGCCTGACAGAACCATAACAATCCTGGTATATTGGCACACTAACCACATATGCAGTTTAAGTGGGCCAACAGAGTTTCCGCCATGTTGATGATCATTTTGACTAGCAGTGCTGTTGAATATGTGTTCTGTATATGATGTGATATGCTGCATAATGCTGCCACTGTCATGATATGCAGGACTAATGATGATAAGGACCTCTATTCTCCAGGTTTGAATGTGTCAGGCCAAGTGTTACAGGTTTGTAATAAAGTGAAATATGTGGGGCACTTTATTACAGATCAGATGTCTGATGACGATGACACAGATAGGCGGTGTCGTTTGTTATACGCTCAAGATAACATGTTGGTATGAAAATCCCACATGTTCAGACCTTGTTGAGATGAATGTCTTTAGAGCATACGGCACTCCCCTCCGTACGGCACTCCCCTCCGTACTGCACCCTTGTGGACAAAGTATAAAAAGGCACCAATGCATATGCTTCAGGCTGTTTATAATGGTTGTTTGTGGATACTGTTGAAAAAACCTGTACTGTAGTGCAAGTGACCGGTTTTGTAATGCAGGAATTAGTACATTCCAGGCATTGTTAAGAAATCTGGTTTATAAATGTATTCATCCACTGAATGGCCGAATGTTATGATGCTGCTGATGTGAAGCCTTAGTCTCAGTGCTGTGTGATACCAGTCACTCCTGTGGAGGCACTGGTATACTTATTTGTTGAAAAGGTAATTTATACCTCTTCTGTTTCTTTTTCTTCACGTGTTTACGTGTCGCTGTTTTTATGGACTTTGTGTCGGCTAATAAAGTTGAATTGAATTAAACTAGACAAAAAGAGGAGGTGCCTGAACACCCAGAGCATCCAAGACATGCCCAGGTTAATATTGTTCCACTGGACATGCCGCACAACTGAGTCAATCATTTCCAAGGCTGAGTATTCAGGGAGTAACAGGAAACATTACATAAACGTAACTTAAACCATCCAGTGTCAGCCTAAATGTACAGAACCCTGGCAAGATTGGACACACCTGCCTGTCTCGACTTCAAATGCGATACATTTTTATACTGGATTCAGACTTCTCCATTTTCACAAATGACGTCGAAATATCCTTAATACATTAAAAGTACAGTGATTTGTTGTTTTAACAGCATATAAACTACTGGGGAGAAACTTCGGAGCCTTGAAGTTCAATGTCCCTGTTTAAAACCAACGTCACAAACGTATATTTATGAATCCTGTGAAAATAAGTAGCACCATTTTATACAAGATGGACTCCTTTCTGCTTTCTGTTTCCGTATGGCGCATTTCGCCACAGATTTCTGTAGGACTAACAAGAACCATCACATCATTCAGCCACTATTCCGACTTCTGCCCAACAGTGTAATAAACCTGAGGCTCATGAGTCGAGCGACACCGAAACCTTTCCGTGATACGTTTCAAGACAATCATACTCCAACGAGCTAGGTGAACACTGATCCAGTTTGTTCCTTCACAAAACGCACCCATACGTTCCTGAAGTACAATCTGTAAGGGTTAGACACCACAGAGGACTAACATGTGATACGTACTCCCAGACACCTGCCTCAACATGTCTGAATTGTACACACACAATTTACTTACAGTACTTGTACTAAGCTGTTGCAATTTTTTAAATTTGCTATTCATTCAACTCACCTTTTTGAAAAGAACTGGTCATAAACTGTTTCTTTTAATCAAGTGTCTGGGTACACATATTATTGTAGGCTTTAAAACACTTACAGTAATTAATGATGACAATGAAAAGCTAACAGCAGAGCAGCTGTGTAGTAACTCAGACACTGGAAATAAAGGAAATGATAACAGCAGAGCTAAGTATACAATAATGAGCATCTTCATTCTTAAGCTGTTTCAATCAGCCAGGATGACACAGGAGATAAGATGGAGTCTGCAGGAGAGCTGAAAACATTCATTCTAATTTGGTTCTCAATTTAGGTGTTGGTGGGTATGGAGTCCAGCACAGGTACCTTGAAAGGGGCACCAGACCACAACATGCCCAGTCACTATCATAAGGGAGTTAGAGAGCCTGTTGTGTCTTTGGACTGAAGCAGGAAATCTGTGAGAAGACAGCGGAACGGCCTGGGGAGGGAGACCCACACAGGGGCAACAAGCTTCAGCTTCCACACACCTCGACAGGGCTGTAACTGCACCCATAAACTGGAAGGCACGAGGCACCATATCGCCATACCACCCACTGCAAACACAATAGGCTGTGCAGCCATAGGCAGCCTGCTGCCTTTACACTAACAGCTGTTTCATTTACACGCTTCTCAGCCACCCTATAATATCAACAGCTCCCACTACATGAAACAGCAGACAATAACAGCACAAGGTTGTAACTTTGAACAATTAGCCACTTTTACTGGGCCAGTTCATTATGCCTGCAGTGTGTAGCCATGTTCCTGGAACTGCGCTGGGCTGTTCCCTTCTGAGTATTCAGGACCTGTGTTTACATGTCCCATACAGAATGCAGGCCTTCCAGTGCCTAAAACCAACGGGTCTTGTTTTAGTGTGCTCAACTGCTCCTCTACAGAGCTCCAGAGGAACACACTGTCTCAGCAGTTTCTCAGCAGTAGCTCCCATCCCGGGGCTGGTGTACAAACACACATCAGCACAAGGGAACACAGCTGTGCCCCGGACCCAAGAAATATTCACCACATGTATGGTTTGTGTGAAGCAAAATGCACAGTATTACAATCACCAAGCAAACTCTCAAAGAAGGCATTCACAGGCCAAGTGTTTTATAATCACTAAATAATTAATGTAAAACATTTAAAAAAGCAAAACTTCAGTCAGCACCTACCGGTATTTGACTGATATAATTTAAGTTTTAATAACAGATTGCCTGTCACATGAAAGCGATCAAGCACACTGTTCATGAACTCCTAACACAGCTCTGTCGTCCCCCGGCGTGTGCCCACCCTTACACTGGGAGCGGCCCTTTGTCTAAATGCCCCACAGAGACATAGACTGGCTCTGGCACGCTGAGAACAAGCCCAGGCAGCCTGCACATGTGGGAGTCCCACAAGCTCTGCAGCCCGTTCCCAGAGCTGACAAAGGACTGATGGCAGTACAGCATTAAAACACATTTTCCTCTGCATTGGTGTCTCTTGTGTAATTCATATGAAATTCTGAGAAACAAGGTAGCAACGCCCCATACACTCTTTTTTTCCCCACATAAACTTTCATGTTACATTCATACAACATTTGTGCTTTTATAAAAACTTGTTTTTTTAACAAGATGCGTTTTTTTTTTTTTTTTTTTTGAAAAGAGCATTTAACAATTCTGTCCAGTTAACATTTAACAGTAATTGGAAAGTAACTGTTTATGATGTTAAATTTTTACCCAGGGATATCTTCCCTGGGAAACAGGTCAAAGGTGTGACTACACAGAATATGAACACATATTTAACGTCCTCCATAATTAATCTTTATTCATATCATGGACTTTTTTGTTGCTTATAAATGTTTTCAGCAAAGAAATGCATATGTAGTGTGCAGTATTATACATACTACAAAATTACAATATCTTCACAAAAAAAAAAAAACATCCTTACGATAAGACGAAACACAGTGACAGGCAGATAGATGTTCTGACATGCCTCAAATTATCTTCTGTGGCGTTAAACATTAACACAGCAGGCTGCCACGGCTTTGGTTTCATTCTGTTATCACGAGGAACGCTGATGATACCAAAACTACAGCTGAAATCATGCCACGGTCGGCTAGCTTTACCTCTGTGCAACTTAGCAGATGCAATGCCAGCAGGAACTATTTACTGAAAGGCTTCTCTCTGTATGCATAAGAAAAGTTCCATTGCAACATTCAGGTTTAGTCAGTAGGCATTTGGTAGGAAAGCGGCACATGAGACACTGCAGATTGATGGTCCCACCCACACACAGAAACAGGAGCATAGTTTAGAAATGAATCAAACTGTGCATGTTTGCCAAGTGCTGGGGGGGGGGGTCATCAATCAATTACAACACAGCACAAAAGAAGGGGATGTGTTTCTGCCAGACAATCACTCAGGATGCTGAATGGCTCTCACTGTATTTTTAACACATCTGGCCAATAACGGCAAAGCTGCTAGTCTTGTTGGTTTGTTAAGCAAACCTGTCATTTATACCACCGGTTATAGGAGACAAAGAACCCAACTGAAAACACCCGAAAAGACTAACCACTAGACAGATCTTCACAACAGTGTAAATTCCAGGTGTACTCATCTTTCAGTTATGTACCAACTGGACATGTCTTCAGAATAACAGCGTTCCCATAGCTGCTTACTCTGGCTAAAGACAATGAGTATAACTAGTCATGTCTTTCTTGTAAAGATGATCACATCTTGCTCATGCTGCATGACTTGTATTTACACCCTTGTTTATTAAGAGAAGCTCAGACCCATTAACACATTTCCACCTGGTGTCCTGGTCCTTCCACACAGCTGGCTGAGTATAACTGTATTAAGGCATGGGGGAGTGGTCCTTCAACATTTACATCTCTGTAGCCTTCGACTCTACAGGATAATATATCAAGTTTCTGAATGGCCAAATCATCATGTGGGTAATGACTCTGAGAGGAGTGTACTTAACACTATGTCTATAAAGACAAGCCCCAACACAGGTGAAGCGCATACCACAGTTCAGCAAGGCAGCCCTGCACTCATGGCATTCAACGGCACATGGAAGGCGGACCGCAACGACAACTTTGACAAATTCATGGAGAAGATGGGTGGGTGAGACAGCGTGTTGATCTTTACCAAGACGTGTGATGTACAGGGTACTGATAATGAAGTAGGCTTAGCTCTTGACGGGCTTATAACCGTGCAGACGTAGCATGAGGAACACTATGCAACAGCTCCGCAAGCCTCTTTAGTGCTACCGTCCTGTTATCAGAACTGCAGTGCACTCTGATCCACAGGTGTCAATCTTGTTAAGAGGAAGTTAGCTGAACACGACAACCTGAAAATCACCATTGCACAGAAAGGAAACGACTTCACAGTCAAGGAGTCGAGTACCTTTCGTACCATAGAGTTTGCCTTCACTCTTGGAGTCCCCTTTGACTACGCTCTAGCAGATGGAACAGAAATCCAAGTAAGGTGATCGCTCCAAAGTTCTTCATTTTTACCTCACTAAGGCAACAGTGTGAAATGTTTCCATTAGATCACTATGACACGACTGCAGCTGAAGCACTTAACCCTTTGTACTGCTTGGCCTGAAGGCACCCAGCCTTGAACATCCACATGCCTGCTTGAATGGTGACTCCACTCACCTTTTAGTGCTGTAACGTAAACCGTAAAGTGCAAATGAGCACACTGAGTAACAGCAGGCATTACAAACCTGCAAAAGATCAGTTCATGACAACCATTAACACAGAAATAAAGGATTTTTATTTAGCTCTTAATTCATATAATTGGCACTTGTTGTATTGAGTATCAAATGCCTAATAACAACAACAACAGTTGCATTGCACCAATGGGAAAGCAACACAGCACTTACCATGTGACAGTTCTCTCGGGGATCAGTGCTTAGTGCAGTTATTAAATGGGGGGCAGGGAGGGGGGGGTGAGTCACACGCGTGCGGCGTTCATGACCCTGAAAGTCTATGTGCTTACTGTGATGCTGAGCCATTGCGTATACGTGCCAACTTTACCAACCGGGGT
>JABJVR010002206.1:0-17787 GCA_025773905.1 Chitala chitala
GGTGCTCTGGTTTCCTCCCAAAGACATGCAGGTTAGGTTGATTGGTGTGTCCAAATTGCCTGTTGTGTGTGTGTGCGTGCCCTGTGGTGGGTTGGTGCCCCGCCCTGGGTTTCCCTTGCCCTGTGCTCTGGGATGGGCTCCAGGTTTCCCCGCGACCCTCACCAGGAATTAGCGGTTAAGATAATCGATGGATGATTACTGGTAATGGAAATAGAGGGGCTCTATCAGTCCTATGGACAGCACTCGTTCTCTGGCAGACAGAGCAGGTTGAGCAGTACGTCCACACATCAATGTACATTGTGAGCCAAACGAAAGGGACATAGATAAGCACGTAGGTTTTAGATGTGCTAAGTGTCCTGCCCTTGGAATGGTATGCACCTGGCGTAGGAATAAAGTCTGCGTTGTGTGGTGACAACCATACATTTATCAGTGTCATCCTTCCCACCTTTCACATTCAAGCCCATTCTCAATTACATATTCCTTCCCACACGGATAAACATTTCTTTCTCCCCCACTAGTCTTTTCAAAGAATGGTTTCAATGATGTATTAGCAATCTGCAGAGCAGTAAAGTTATCAGGGATTTTCCATTCACCCACTTCTAACTGAGACACATTAACCTCAGCAGACTTCCTGGGCCCCTTAATTCCACCCTCCACCAGGCTATTACACAAGTCTAACAGTGGTTACAAGCCAGCTTTTACCTGGGCTCTGGGTAACCACTGGACATGGCACATTGATTGTTGGGTATTTAGCTTGACATTTTAGAGTATTGATCAGGTCCATCACCCCAGGTCGGACCTACCCAAAATCATATCACCCTGTAACGAGTCAGTTGCCCCATCCTTCATCAAAGGTTGCTATGCAGCATGCTGAAGCATCACTCCCCATTACCCACCCTGGACTGTCACCCTCCCTGGGCACATAACAGAACCCAGTCAACTTTCCCACTAGACAAACTCAGCCTTTAATGGCACCTCCTATTTTCTAACCTTGACCCCAGCTGGGTTACCTCCACTGTCCTAACCATCTCTGTGGTTCCTGGTACCTTTGTTGGCTGCAGGGTATGGATGTCATGGTGATCCTTTGCGGGTGTTGATGTACTGCAAGGCCAGTTTTGTTTCCATCAGGTCATTGTCTTGCTCATGTTTCTTGACTTCGGTATGAATGTAAGGTACGACATGAAGTAACTGTTCCAAAATAATGGCCTTGCCAGTCTACATTTTGGAGTGCTGCTCCATTTGTATCCCTTAAGGACATTTGCAGGCCTTCTAGCTCCTTCATTAGGGGCTTGTCTAATTTTTCTTTATCCGAGAGTAAGTCCCTAAAAACAGCACCCAGGTGTGGGCCGATTGTGGATGGTCCATCCTCGTTAGTGCTAGTCCCAGACATTCCCCGTGCCTGGCCATCATTCTGCACTTCTTCGGGTAACTCTGAGGCTACAGATGATGCGTTCTCCTCTTCTTTGGCCACTGTTTTCCTGGCCTGGGTCTGAAGGCCTCTCCTCTTGTGGAAAAGGGGGTTTCTTTTAGAGCAGCACTTTCAGCTGGACATTCCACAACTGCCACTATATGAGAAAACATATGAAATTCAGAAGTCCTTGTTGCAGTTTTATGTGTATTTTGTTGTAAATAGTGCTGCCTATGTAGTCAAGAATACTGATGGACGAGTATGCTGACATCTTAGTCCCTCACCTGTCTCCTTTAAGATGGAGATACTGTGATAGTCAGCTTTGGTTACAATTACACTTGTTGCCCTCGTTGTTGTAGATGGCGATGATGATATCATCCCTCGTGGTTGTGCTATGTTGCCTTCTGTCCAACATTGACAAAAGATTCCATGCATTTTCTTTGAGAGCTTATATGAGGTCATCTTTAGTGGGGTGGTCTTTCTCTTTGATGGACTGATGACCTGATTGAGTCCATTGTACATGCTTCATATGTTGCCAGATTCTGCAGCTTCCTGGATCTTAGAGTAGAGTTGGGTCCAGTAAACTTTGGCTCACCACCTGGCAACCTGCGGCACTTGACACTGAGCAGACCACAGCACATGCAGGTGTTTCTCACTGTTATGCTGCCAGGACCTGTCTCTGTTTCTTAGTCAGGTATTAGTACATCAGTGTGCCTTTAAGCCAATCAGCACATGTGACCATCCTCTTAAATGTGGATGTTGCAGTACCATAAATAGTGTCCCATGCACCCTTTTGTTTTTTTTTTTATTTTGCAGGTTAATCACTACATTGAAAAAAGTACAGTTTATTTGCTTGAGGTGTTTCTTTTAACATGTAAAAAAACTTCAAAGTTCAAATTTAGGTCATTTTGATGTTTGTCTTAAAATTCATGTTAATGTTCACTAAAGTCTGTGGGTGAGCAGGGCCGGTCTGACACAGTTGGGTAGAGCTGTGTACATAGCACACCTCAGCTCAGCAACTGTTAAACTGTAAATGTGCCCACAGATTCACTTCATAAGTTTGGAGTTACATGCAGATGTTATTGGCTGATAATAGGGCTAATTGCCACTTACTGTCATATAGCTCATAGGCTATACTGTTACATGGAGTGTAAGAAAATTTGTTCTATGCCAAAGGGAGATTCAGCTCAAATCAGTTTATTTTTATATAGTGCCTTTCGCAACAAGGTTTTATGTCATCATTGGCAGGCGCCTGAGAATAAAACAAAAGGCACCTGTTTTTAAATGCATGTAACAGTGAACTTGCTGTGATTAAGATTACAGAAATAACAGCCAGCTATTGATCATGGGATTTTAATGAAAAGGAGCACAACAGGGCCATTGATATTCATAACAGCTGTTTTTCCATGTCCTTCCTAAATTGCCCTTTTCCAAATCACTGCATGTAGTCCTAGTGGAATTATGCTTGTCATTCAAATGTGGTTTATTAGTGAGCCGTATGACTTCAGTGGAATTCAATACCAAAGACTGGGCTCTGAGGAGGTCATGGAAGAAATTAATTAAATGTTTTTTTTATTTCCTTCCTGAGGAACATACCTGTAAAAGTTAGATCTCAGACACATAAATAATATGTGTCTGAGATCTAATATTTAATAATGACTTACATATATATATATATCAAATGTATATACTTCACCATAAAACAGCTTTATTCCTATTATAATCATTATTATTTTGACAGATTTGGTACTACACCAGTGGAATTCTACGGGAAGCAGGCTTTGCAGAAAATCTGATCCCTTACATCACCCTAAGCACGGGGGCTCTGGAGACCCTTGCTGCCATCTGCTCGGTGAGTCCCTGTGGTCCCAGCATGTCAGAATGACTCAGGAGTCGCACTATGGGTTTTTGTAATTTGTTCTGGCTTGGACAAAACTATTTGGTGTCTATTGGCAGGCAACATAAATGAGATTGCATTGTTGTCACCCTGCAGGTGTCTGTACTGTATGTAATTCAGGTGAATTGTCCTGTGCCAGAGGTGGCATATATCAAAGTACAACCAATTTGTTAATGTACTTAAAATGTTCAAGTATATAAAGAAATAAGTACTTTTAAGGGTCTAGGAGGTTGCTACAGCAGATCATCCTTTTCCATACCAACCTGTTCTCTGCAGCTTCCTCTGTCACCCTCCCCATTACTTTGAAGGATTGACCATCCATAATCTTAACCACTTATTCCTGGTGAGGGTCACAGGGAAGCCTGGAGCCCATAGGGCACAGGGCAGGGGACACCTAGGGCAGGGCACCAACCCACCACAGGACACACACACAATGGGCAATTTGGACACATCAGTCAACCTAACCTGCATGTCTTTGGGAGGAAACCAGAGCACCCAGAGAAAACCCACCAAGCACAGGGAGAACATGCAAACTCCACACACATAGACCCAGGCGGGAATCAAACTCCAGGCCTGGAAGTGCACGGCAATAGTGCTAACCACCACGCCACCATGCCTCCACTTGAAGGGTTGACCCTAAGTATTTAAACTCATTCACCATCGCTAACTCTGTTCCTTGCAACTGCACCATTCCACCACCCTCTCTCTCATTTACACACGTACTCTGTCTTGTCCTACTGACTAACATTCCCCTTCTCTCCAGTGCATACCTCCACCTCTCCAGGTTCATTTCCACCTGTTAAATGTGTACTTTCTGCTCACTATAATTTTACAAACTTGACACTCTGTTCATCTAACCTATTGTGAATAATTTCCTGTCTTACAGGAAACTGATCTCTTAAAATCAGAATGTAAACAGATATAAAAATTTTCCTGTTTGCAGCATTGTGGTAAATGTCTCATGATAATGCATACATTGCTAATCACGTGTTCACCAATGTGTGAAGAGTGGGGGGTGGGAAGAGCAATGGCAAGCAAAGAAACATGGAAGATGTATACACAGGTATAAAACTGGCACAAGCGATAATGTTACCAGCATTAAAGACAGTAGTGAGCCAGATAACATTTCCCATCCATGTCCATGTTTAAAAGACATGTTTGAAGCTGCAGTATGGAATAGGAGCAGCTTCTACCAGGATCCGGACCCACATACAAGCTAATCTGGACTGAGAAATCTGTACTGAGCTACATTTTAGTTGGTGCTGATGAGAGACTGAGAAATGAATCTGAGCAGAGATTTTTGGTTTTATTGTTGTACTGTCTAACACCTATTTTCTGACTGTGTTTGCACAAAGTATAGCTGTTTTATATGGCCCAGCCACACTGCAGCTCCTGCTACTCAGGGTAAAAAGAGTTTGGAAATGTCTCGGGAGGTGATACCAGCACTGAAGGAAAAAAGTGTGTAAAATAACAGGTTCAAAGGAAAAAAATATGTATGATAGACAGATGGATATACAAATGGATGGACGGGCAGATGGTTGGATGGACAGACTTGATTACAGAGTGTCACTTCTCCCATTAAAACGGCACTGCGTTTAATTTTTGGCCTTTTTTGCATATAGTTTGGTACTTGTTGGAACTCACAGGTCACCTGTTCTTGTTTTCCTTCATATATTATTAGATTAGTTTCCTCTGCACTGTATTTATTTTCTCCTGTGGGTCCAGAGCGAGCAGACAAAACCTGCACATCTTCCCTCAGTGAGACTTCAACAGTTATAACGCTTTTTTACTGACTGATTACTATGCTGTTCATTCAGATAATATGTTTTTTGCAGTTTTTTTCTTTTATTTCTTTTATTACACATTCTGAAATTCCAGCTGAAGGTTTTTGGTCTGATTATTATATAATTATAATAAATAGTATACAGTAAGTTGGTGGACTGTTATAGAGCTGAGTGGTAGCAATAAAGTGATTTTGGACTGACCTCCTGCAATATCACAGCCAAACAATTTGGGATAAACCACTTTCAGAAATCTTTGTATCTCTTTAATAAACTGGGAGTGTTTTTTTTTCTGACTGTATTTCAGAAATGGGTGTGCCTGTGTGTGCGCATGTGTGTGTGTGGCATAGGGGTTGATTCACCTACTTGGAGTGTGTAAAAAGTCAAACAGAAACTAGTTATACCCAGATTCCCTTATTGGAAGCTAATTCCAGCTTGTAGTGCTGCTCCCTGTGACTGAAGCTGACTCCTACCTGTAGTGCAGATGCCTGTGAATGAATCTGACTCCTACCTGTAGTGCAGATGCCTGTGAATGAAGCTGACTCCTAACTGTATTATTGCTCGCTGTGAGTCAGAGGCCTGTCCTCTCATTATAACTGCCACTGAATAGTGAGTCAAGGTCCCTTTATCTGGCACCATGCTGAGGGATCGTGTTTGTCAATGACAAAGACTAGTCATCAAACCATCTGTCTCTCAGTGAACTCTGAGCCCACCTCAGACCCAGGCCGAGTGGCCATGTTTGTCTGAGTATGTATACACAGGCTCTTGTAGCAATGAGCTACACAAGAACAAAACTGACAATGGGGCAACATAAGCAAGCCAGGAGACACATCTGTTCCTTAATATTATTCAGAAGGGAGTTCTTCCTGGTGTCCACAAAGATGGTGATGTGGAAAGATGTACTGGACTATGATGTACAGCTGTGTTTTGAGTTAAAGGTTCAATATTGAGTTGGCCCACCCTTTCCAGCTATAACAGCTTCAACTCTTCTGGGAAGGCTGTCCACAAGGTTCAGGAGTGTGTCTATGGGAATGTTTGACCATTCTTCCAGAAGCGCATTTGTGAGGTCAGGCACTGATGTTGGACAAGAAGGCCTGGCTCTCAATCTCTGCTCTAATTCATCCCAAAGGTGTTCTATCAGGTTGAGGTCAGGACTCTGTGCAGGCCAGTCAAGTTCCTCCACCCAAACTCACTCATCCATGTCTTTATGGATCTTGCTTTGTGCACTGGTGCGCAGTCATGTTGGAACAGGAAGGGGCCATCCTCAAACTGTCCCCATAAAGGTGGAAGCATGAAATTGTTCAAAATGTCTTGGCATGCTGATGCCTAAAGAGTTCCCTTCACTGGAACTAAGGGTTCCAAGCCCACCCCCTGTAAAACAACCCCACACCATAATCCCCCCTCCACCAAACTTTACACTTGACACAATGCAGTCAGGCAAGTACCATTCCGCTGGCCACCACGAAACCCAGATACGTCCATTGGATTGCCAGTCAAAGAAGCGCGATTTGTCACTCCAGAGAACACGTCTCCACTGCTCTAGAGTCCAGTGGCAGCGTGCTTTACCCCACTGCATCTGACGCTTTGCATTGCACTTGGTGATGTAAGGCTTGGATGCAGCTGCTCGGCCATGGAAACCCATTCCATGAAGCTCTCTATGTACTGTTGTTGTGCTAATCTGAAGGCCACATGAAGTTTGGAGGTCTGTAGCTGTTGACTCTATAGACAGTTGGCGACTTCTGCGCACTGTGCGCTTCATCATGCTGTTGTTCCTAGTTGCTTACACTTTGCTATAATACCATTAACAATTGATCGTGGAATATTTAGTAGCAAGAAAATTTCACAGACTGACTTATTGCACAGGTGGCAACCTATCACGGTACCATGCTTGAATTCACTGAGCTCCTGAGAGCGACCCATTCTTTCACAAATGTTTATAGAAGCAGTCTGCATGCCTAGGTGCTTGATTTTATACACCTGTGGCCATGGAGGTGATAGGAACACCTGAATAGAATAATTTGGAGAGGTGTCCCAATACTTTTGGCAATACAGTGTATATTGTTTTTATTTAGATTTTACAAGATGTCCCAACTTTTTTGGAATTGGGGTTGTAATAGAGTTGTTTATTCTGTAGCTAAATATGTTGTCTTTGTAGTTATAAAGCCAGAGATGTATAGAAACAGCTATACAACATTATGGGGTTATGTAGGACATAGTGAAGCTAAATTATGCTGCAGTGAATGGGTTAGATTATTTTTTCCCAGAACATATGCAGCGCTACAGGTGCCATTGGAACAAAATAATAAGGATTTTTGCATACGTTAGCATATCATACAGTTAATGGCATGCGATGTCCGTAGGAGGGTGCATTGTCTGAAACAAATTGTATGCAGGTGTTTAGACCTTGGCTTCACATTTTCTGGTTTCCGTTTGCTGATGTGGTACAAATCAGCTAGATAACATAGACTATACCTTTACATTTCTTGCAACTTTATCTGATTGATAGGACTGATTCTAGACATGGCCAAATGTGTGTGGACACCTCTTCTTTTGCATTCAGTTGTGCCAGATGTGTTGTTTGGTATGCATAAATCAATCACGCAGCCTTGCAGTCTCCAAAAACTAACATTGCCAGTACAACGGGTGGCACAGAAGAGCTCAGTGATTTTCAGTGTAGCTTTTTTTGTAGTATTTCACCTTTTCAACACTCCTGCCTGCTCAAACGCATAGTGTCATCTGTAGGGTTTGGTGGAGAATGAATAACAGTCTACAGCTGTTATCATGGTTTACCCCTCATTGCCAGTTAATGGAAATGATATTGCTACAACATGCAGTAGCACTCTACAATATTGTGTGCTTCCATCCTTGTGGCAGCAGTTTGGCCAGGGCCCTTTCCTGTTTCATCATGACAGTGCCTCCGAGCACAAAGTAAGGGGTCACACAGAAGTGTTCTTCCAGGACTGGGGGGCCTACACAAAGCTCTGACCTCAAACTTATCAAATACCTTTAGGATTAATTAGAATGCAAACCGTGAACCAGGGTTTATCGCCAGAATCAGTCTCTCACCCAACTAATGTGGCTGGATGAAATTAAATCCCTGCAGTCATGCTTGAAAATCTTGTTGACAGCCTTTCCAGAAGTGTAGAGACTATAACCGCAACAAAGGGGGACCAACTATATATTTATCCCCATGGTTTTAGACACCAGTCCCTCTCAGTCACTGGTTCTTTTAGGGAATGTTTGTTGATAAACCTGTTTTTTTAGTGTCCAGAACACATCAACACTTTTGTTTGAAATATGGATTTTAAATGAATATTCTATGCAATTATAGTCACCACTGACTGAAATGGGGGTCAGAAAAGTATTTGTTAGTGCACTGAGAGTCTAGTTCTCTTCAGTTATGATAAGCCAGCTCTGTGGTGGGCCGTTCCTGCCAGTCAGCCACATTCCTGTTAGTCACAGCACTGTCAGTCCACTTTCCGGCCATCGCTTGTCATTCATTGTAACGTCAGTCCAGTATATTGATATTCATCCCAGCATCTGTCTGCCATCAGCTCAGTTTGTTTTTCATTCCACCTGGTTTGTGTCAGTCCTTTAGTTCTAATATCAGTCTGGTGTTTGTCAGCATGTGCCACACATTCAGATGGGTGTCATTTAACCAATGTTGTAATGCATTTTCATTCTAATAAAGTGGAGGTTTATGTTAATGTTCATTAACAAGTAGTTACTGCTATGATTGCAAAAATGAGTCATGTAATTGGACAATCAACAGTGATGTCTGAAGAATTAACAATGTCTTTCCTGAGAGGGGGATGTTGCCACTGCTCAGCCCCCTTTTACAAGTTTCCTCTACTTCTCATGAACTGAAATAGTCGAACAGTGCAAACTATTTCTTCCCCTTTTTATTGGGGTGGAATTAAGACTGATGTCTATATTGCAAAGGAAAAAGCGAAAACGTAAATCATGGTAACCCTAAAAAGAAAATAAACACTGTTTTGTTATTACTGTAGCTGTACATTCATGGACTCCATACTGTATTTATCCTATTAGCCTTTTTCCTTTGCTAATAGCTAATCTCCATAAAGAAAACTAACATTTTTGAAGCACTTCTGTAATTAGCATCCTAGCTTTACAATCCATCTGGTTTCTTTTTATTGTCTGCTTTGTTTTTCCCTTAAATTCAGTGTGGCCATGTTTTTTATGTGTCAGATCATGTATGTTAAAAAATGACTTAATAAAAACCAATTAATGGTACTTTGAGGTGCCACAGGTTTCTGCACATTGGCACTTTTCACTCTTTTTTTGACAGAATTTGACTCTTGTGTATGTTATCTTTTAGTATAAAAGCCCTACATGTAATGAATGATTCTTGAGTCTTTATGTAAGTTTATGGAGTGTAGTGTGCAAAGTTCATTCTTCATCCTTCAAAGCACTGAAATCTTTACTATTTGAAGAATGCTGTGGTGTCTCTTTACATGCAGTTTGGGACTTATATGTTGGTATTAAATGTTTGAGATGTTGAAAGCTTTAGTCTAACCGTGTAACCGTCCTTTTCCTCTGTTCACCACATATGCACCCACACGTGGGCAGCCTTATTCTTCTTACATGCATAAGTACACAGTTATTGGTTATACGCCATCAGATGGTACAGATTCATACATGTTATTCTGACAGGATCTGCTGAATGAAGGCAGCACTCAAGGTCTGGTATATCCAGGTGTGCTTAGAGGAAGCCTGCCTCCTCCTCCCTGCCAGTCTCACCTGTTGTTGACAGTGATGTCGGTTCCTCTGTTATTGCTGTCTTTACACTTTACTGCTTCCTTTTTCTGCTGGTTTCCACATTGACCTGATGTTTGTAGACCTTTTCTGTTAGAGCTGCCTGTCGACTGCTGCCATACATGAAAGGCTGGTTTCCTGTGTTTTAAATAGAATTAAGTTTTATTTTTGTAATCGTTTAGTACTGGGAATTATGAGGTATGTTGTCTCACCTGCAAAGGCCCCTTTGCACGCTGAAGACATACCGTACCTACCTGTTGTAAAACACCCTGGAACGACTCTGTTGCAAAAGGTGATATACAAAAATAAGTCTATGGAGGATCATTTTCCTTCAACAGTTCATTTTCTCTTCTTCTTCTTTTTCTTCCTCTTTTGGCTGCTCCCTCTAGGGGGCGCCACAGTGGCTCACCCTCCTCTATACCAACCTGTTCTCTGCAGCTTCCTTTGTCACCCCAACCTCTTTCATGTCCTCCCTCACTACGTCAATAAACCTCTTCTTTGGCCTTCCTCTTCTTCTCCTGTCTGGCAGCTCCATCCTCACCATTCTTTTCCCTATATCATCAGTTCCTTTACTGTGATTGGCTAATTCCTCCAGTCTATCAGTGCTCATTTTCGGTGATAAACTGTCTTTGTTGTGTTGGCATGCTTTTGGAACACAACCTGTTAGCTACACTTTATATCTTAGTGTCGATATGAAAAGGGTTGATTAACTAAAACTTGCATTATTCTGAACATGTAAGCACAAATTTACAATGAGGTCGTCTACAGCACAGTATGTACCTGTCCAGTATGTACCTGTCCAGTATGTACCTGTCTTGTCAGTGTTAAACGTAGCTGCTCCTCATTACTGCCTAGCTGTTCACTTCATGGTCACGTGTTTCATTAACAGAACACACTGGGTGTGTTTACGTCACATTCCCCCTGCTTTGTGTCCGCATACTATCAAATAGGCAAGCATAACTAAATCTCCCTCAGACTTTTCTTTTGACCTTATATTTCTGCACAAGAAAGCCTATTTTTAGGTTGTTAATGTGGTCTTCACTTCACTGATGTGTTTTTCTGTCACAGCCCTACCTGTAAAGCTGATCATTATATCCCAAGTCAGTTCAGGCTTAAAGGAGCACATCAGCTACAGGAATTTCTTTGCAAATTTTTTGCACAGGGCAATAAATTCTGAAACACAATTTTTCTCTCAGACCTTTTTATCTTCTTTTATCTTGGTCCTCAAAGGTAGCATGTTAAATATTAAAACACCTTCTGCCCTCACCAACCCGTCTCATTTCTAAGCTGGGTTTTGTAGCTTAATTTCCAAGCCCATCCCATCCTCTGCACTGTGCCCTGTTGGAAAATGGGTTTGACAGATGAGAACAACCTCATTGACTGTGTTAAAGAACAAGGAAAATTTGCAAATTTAAAATATGTAGAGATGCAGTCTCCCCTCTGCCCCACCACCTGAAAAACAAGCTCAACAGTCAACCCTTAGAAAGTCATTTAGAATCACAAAGCCAGTTCAAAGAGAAGAAGGATGCTAATTTTACACACGTACAGTAGTTCTCAGGCACAGACAGGGACAGTGTACCATACTGCTTTCTAATTTTCATATGAATGCTTTTTCATTTTTAAATTGTTTTGCATTTGCCATATGTAAATTGCCTGCTTTTCATGAAATCCCCTTTCTCTGCATTGGGGAAGGCAGTTCGTTGCAGAACAACAGATTAAAACATCCACATTGTTGTGTGTTTTGAAATTGGATTTCCTGAGACATTGTGTGACTCAAAAATTGTGAGGTGCACTTAGAGCAAACATTTGCAGTGAATGTTTGTGCTTGGCAGTATTGCTAACATGCATATTGTCTGTATTCAACGCACTGTTTTATTATGGACCCTGGCTTAAAAGTCTGAAATACAAATGGAAATTTCACTTTAATGCAAAAATCAGCAGTGCTAATCACATTTGCTCTTGAATGTTTTGTAAATTTTGTATGATTATGGCACTCTATTTGACAACCTGACGATAAATATATGTATCAACATTTATAACAACACCAGTAGGGAGAGGAACTTGTACTTTTTTGGCAATTTTATGGTATTTTTTTCAGTCACAACTATCTCCAAAAACCAATATAATGGTTGGAAGGAGCAGTTTCGCTGTGCTTGTACAAATGAAACATCCTCTTTTACTATTAACAGCAAAGAGTGACAGAGAGAGAGAGAATGTAAATTTGTGAAAAAGAAATGGAATGTAACAGAAAACATATTGAAAGTGCTATATACAGACCATGTACACACATTAGAACAGAACATAAAGTACGAGCTTGCCTAGAACTTTCTTGTTAGGATTACGCTTTCCACACCATTGGCCTTAACTGTCTGCCATACACTGAGCAACGGGTTTAATGCAAGGACTGCAGAGGTGATAAAGTTTTCTGTCTTTTTATTGTTTTCCATGACAACAGAGCACCCACAGAAGGAAGGAATTTTCACAGCTTGTCACTTAGTATCCGTAATATCAGTGTTCTGCTTAAATGACCATATTTGGATCAGACGTATGCTGCGGTTCTTCTGTGACAGAAATGTACTTCTAGAAAAGAGGAAGACACAAGCTGTCTGGGGTGTAGCAAAAGTAGCGATGTTCTCACTGTTGTTGTGGGCACCACATGAAATAGCCTGACACAAACAGACGCACATTATCTGAGCTGAAGCTTCTTGTGTGTATTCTTAGGTTCAACTCTAGAAAACCAAACTCGAATTGAAAACGTTGTTTCAATATTCCAGCTCCGTATAAAAATATGATCCAAAAGTAGCAAATGAATATTCCACTGGAATATTCATCACAGACGTCTCATCTGGTAAACCATGTAGACCTGGCATGGGCTGTTTTTAAAAATAACCATATCTGTATCAAGTCAAGTCAAAGTTTATTTATACCACACTTAAAACAACCAAGGTTGACCGAAGGAGATTACAAGAACAGCAAAATACAAAGTAATACAAGATAAGAGTTACGTACAAAATAGAAGGAATACAAAACAGAACGATACAAATAATAATGAAAGATAGTACGTAACAATAACAACAACAATATCTAATAAAACAGAAAATACAAAGCAATACAAAGTAGTAATGAAAAATAACAAGTCAACCAAATTGTACAAATAACATGTAAGCAATATTAACAATAGGTGTGACAATTCTCTACCACGTGCTAGAGTAAATAGATCTGTCTTGACTTTTGATTTAAACAGGGTGAGTTCAGAGATGGTGAGAAGTTCATTGGCTAGTGAAGTCCAGAGTTAAGGTGTTGCAGCTGTGAAGGAGCAGTCACCCCAGTGTTTACATGTGGTTTTTGGGCCTGATGCACTGGTGTGTTTTGAATGAAGAGTAGATTTACCATGCCATGCAAAAATTAAGGAATTTATGTAAAATCTCAGATAAAATATGTGTACCCCATATTTTCTCTAAAATATAGGTGTACAATGTATGTAAGATAAAAATTTCCCAAAGTTGTTTCAGATTGCTGACTGGAAAGTGTTTTGTCACTAACGACAGCACGTGTTGTCTGTTTTAATATAACCATGAAATTATGTGAATAATATACAGTATTATTTTTAACATCATTTCATGTTTATATGAGGTTACTCTTATTTTATTGTTGTTACTATGTTACTAAACCAAATTTAGAAGAGATTGTGCAGTGGACCCATACATTATAAACGCATAGGTTTTTGGATTTTTCTCATAACTGACACTTGAGATTATTGACATGCTCTGCTTTAAGATTGATGATAGATCATCGAGTGCTGTTGGCTCCCTATACATACACTATATCGACAAAAGTATTTGGCCAGACCTGTTAATTAGTGAATTCAGGTGTTTCAATCAGACCCGTTGTCACAGATGTATAAAATTCAATTCAATTCAATTCAATTTATTTTTATATAGCGCCTTTCGCAACAGCATGCCTCAAAGCGCTTTACAGAGAAAGTTGAAGAAATCAAGCACCTATCCATGCAGTCTCCATTTGCAAACACTTATGATACAAAATGGGTCGTTCTGAAGAGCTCGGTCAATTCAAGTGTGGTACTGTGAGAGGATGCCACCTTTGCAATATGATGGTTTGTGAATTTTCACCCCTGCTGGATATTCCACGGTCAACTGTTAGTGATATTATTAGAAAGTGGAACAGCAGCAACTCAGCCACGACAGAAGACCACGTAAAATCACAGAGCGTGGACAACAATTGCTAAGGCGCATGGTGCGTAAAGGTCGCCGAAGCTCTGCTGATTCCATAGCTGAAGAGTTCCGAACTTCCACTGGCATTCATGTAAGCACAAAAACTGTGTGGAGGGAGCTTCATGGAATGGGTTTCCATGGCCGAGCAGCTGTTTGCAAGTCTCACATCACCAAATCCAATGCCAAGTGTCAGATGAAGTAGTGTAGAGTACACCGACACTGGACTGGGGAGCAGTGGAAACGTGTTCTGTGGAGTGACGAATCACGCTTCACTGTGTGGCAGTCAGATGGGCGACTCTGGGTTTGGCAGATGCCAGGAGAACGTTACCTGGCTGACTGCTTTGTGCCAACTGTGAAGTTTAGTGGAGGAGGGATTATGGTGTGGGGCTGTTTTTCAGGGTTTGGGCTGGGCTCCTTATCTCCAGTGAAGGGCAATTTTAATGCTTCAGCATACCAAGACAATGCTATGCTTCCAACTTTGTTGCATCAGTTTGGGGAGGGCCCATTTCTGTTCCAACATGACTGTGCCCCAGTGAACAAAGAAAGGAATATAAAGACATGGTTTGATGAGTTTGGTGTGGAAGAACTTGACTGGCCCACACAGAACCCTGACCTCAACCCCATCGAGCACCTTTGGGATGAACTGGAATGGAGATTGCAAGCCAGGATTTCTCATCCAACATCAGTGTCTGACCTCATGAAAACTCTAAAGAATGAATGGGAACAGAAGAGTGGAAGCTGTTATAGCTGCAAAAGGGGGACCAACTGAAGTATACGTATTTGAATACCAAGTCATTTCAGTCCCTGTTGGTGTAATGGTCAGGTGGCCACATACTTTTGTCTATATAGTGTATCTGTAGTAGTTTTCTGTCTGCCTTGTGTTCTGTTTGTTAACCTGTATCTCAGCCCTGTACCCTCTTGTAACCATTTTTTGTACCTTGTTTTGGCTCTTCATAAATTTCTCTCAACTGCATATGGACCTTACCTCTCCCTGTTTTCCCAAAATGTTACAGTAAGCATGTAAGTGGGGGATAAAACTCCCCTACAACAGGACTAGTTTCATTTTTGTTACACACATGAGCCTTGGTGCAGTTTTACTTTTATGTCAAGAGTGTCCAAGCACAGTCATGTGGGGGTTGCAGAGGGGAGCGGGTTTTTGTTTAACACAATTTTTGCTGTTTATTGAACCGTAAACTCAGTTAAACATTATTGACTTGTTTGTACTGCATCAGTCCAGAAATTTTGAATAAGCTTTATTCATTTTTAATAGGAATTAAAATAATGATGAAGACTTAACTAATGTAGCTACTTTTCATGTTTTAACAGTTATGTTATATTTTTGATCTTTTAACCCATCTCTTGTTAATGATGCCTTAAGTCACTGCTCTTGATTAATCGTTGTTTGTCACTGGCACCTGTTTCTGCTCTTCACTAATTATTACAGTTGGAATATGATAAATGAATACAAGTTTGATCTAAACACCATGCACAATTATCCAGACATTTTCTACTCTGCATCTGTAATTAGTCTGATATGGTAATATGTGATTGTGTCTTATGTATATATAAGTCAAAGTAGTTGATAAAATATTATTACTTTTAATGTGTCAATTACTCCTATTAAAAGAGTTGTGGTACGTAATTAAAAAAGGTTCCATATTTTACATGTTCCATAATAAGCATTCTAAATTTAGCTGGAATACTGTTTCTAACTTTTATATAATCTGCAAAAGAAACATTAGCTCCTTTTAAAGGCTGTAAATTCAGCTATTGTGTAAAAATCTCCATGCTTTTCAGACAAGCCGTGTTGAAAATTTGTTTGAGCAACATCCCATCTAAATACTGCCCTCACAATTCTTGCTGGTATTGCAACTCTCATACACATTATAACGCATCACATTCATTTGGCACTTAGTGTGCCGACAACATCTAAAATCAACACTAGCTGCGTGTTCATGGACGCACCAGCACTGAGCATTGTGTCTCATGGAGTGTAAACCAGCCCTTAAAACCACCTTTCAGCTTCTGTTTGCAAAGTAACATTTAATGTACAAACATGTTATAGTGGGGAAGATTAATGCTGTGCATCTTTCAAATACAACATTTTAATATAATGTCTTAATGAGATATTTGTTTATTTAACAGATAATGCCATGGTTGCTATCTGTAAAAGTAATGCTTACTGGTTAGAAAAAATGTTCACGCGTTTGTGGTCCCAGATAAATGATGTGCAGTGGCAGTTTGTTATGACAGAGCAGAATGTCCATGGATGTGTAATGTGATTCTGTCTGACAATTTTAAACTTGCTAGAGGCTGATGGGTAAATAGACGTTTGCTGAACATACACATGAAACATCTCAACATGTGAATTCCATGAAGTTGAAGTCTTGCAGGGTTTCTTTGTTAAACCAATACAACTTTTAGATTCACTCTTTATTTTAAGGAAATAAAAAACAATCATCAGTCACTTTCCTGCAGTCCATCTGCATGTTGGGGGGTTGATGTTGGAGTCCACAGGCTGCGTGTTGGGGGCCACAGGTTGTGTGTTGGGGTCCACAGGCTGCGTGTTGGGGGCCACAGGCTGCATGTTGGGGTCCACAGGCTGCGTGTTGGGGGCTACAAGCTGCGTGTGGGGGTCCTCAGGCTGCATGTGGGGGTCCTCAGGTTGTGTGTTGGGGTCCAAAGGCTGCGTGTTGGGGTCCTCAGGCTGTGTGTTGGGGTCCACAAGCTGCATGTTAGGGTCCTCAGGCTACGTGTTGGGGGCCACAGGCTGCGTGTGTTGTGTGAGTTCTGTTGAAACACATTGTATTGAGTGACCAGTGTACTTTTTTAAATTGCCTACTTGTATATGTTTTGCTTTTATGACCCAGTCTAAGGTTGAGCTGTTCATAAAAGGCATGGAAATGGAACATGTTAAACCCACAGCAAACACAAATGTGGTATTATTACTTTTACAGAGAGTAAATTTGGTAATGAAATAAGAAATGAATAACAAAACTGCTGGCACAAAAGTAATCCAGGCCAAACAACAAGCAAAACAGAGCAGGACTAACACTCCTAATTGTAACATTTTGGGGTAAGGAGGACAGGACAGAGGCAAGCCCTAATGGGCACAAAGGGAGGTTTATTATAGGGTCTAAGCAGGGTCACACAAGGCATAAACTATAACAAAGGTACTGATTTAACAAAGGAAAAGTACACATTACAAGTACAACAACCAAAAAGGAACTGTAACAACAAGGGAGTATATAAAGTAACAGTAAACAGGACTAATGAGACAGGGCTAGAGAGCACTAACGTGGCGACAATCAGCAGGAAAAGACAGGACGGGGACATAGAGGGCATGACAGGCAGGGTGTGACACTAATACTCAAAATGAAAATCCAAAGCTAAAGATAGTCACATTTTCCTTACTGCCAAACTACACAAAACTTAGATGAAGAGGTCAAACAAAAGAAAGAATCCACTAATGGTTTCAGGAAACTAACACGTTCAGGTATCCAAAAGCAGCAGTACCAAAAGGGGAGAAGTAAAGGCCAGAAATCAATTCCCATATTATCTCAACGACCCCCCCCCCCCCCCCCCCCCCAAAACAACGAAAAGAAGAAGCTAAACCGTGACATTAAAATGAATCAGCTAAAAAGGTCAGCCTCTAAATAATACGCAGTCACCTTCCAGAGAAGAAGTCAACAC
>JABJVR010002207.1:0-17787 GCA_025773905.1 Chitala chitala
ACCATCAACCCCGCTATGTGCCCACCTCAGTCACCATCAACCCCGCTATGCGCCCACCTCAGTCAGTATCAGCCCCGCTATGTGCCCACCTCAGTCATTATCAGCCCCGCTATGTGCCCACCTCAGTCACCATCAGCTCAGCTATGTGCCCACCTCAATCACCATCATCCCCGCTATGTGCCCACCTCAGTCACCATCAACCCCGCTATGTGCCCACCTCAGTCACCATCAACCCTGCTATGTGCCCACCTCAGTCACCATCAGCTCCACTCTGCGGCTAGTACAGCCGTAATCAATATCACTATCACAGATGATTGGCACAAGAAGCAAACTCTCTACTCACATAATTGAATTTTGCGCAGTTCCTGAACATTAAAAAAACATCGGCAACAAACTCGTCAGGGGTGATGTAATGTCGAGGACTCTTCCTGGTGAGTTTGCTCCTAATTATAGAGAGGTCCATGGGCTTTTTAATTATCTGATAATAATGCCGTGCCTGTGTGCAAAAAAACACATGGAGGTATGTGAACATGGTTAAATTTAGATTTTATTTTCCTTGCATTTGTGAGCTACATAAATCTCTAAAAACTGTATGCTAACTGATGAAAAGAAAAAGTTCTAAAATGGTCTGGTCCCTGAACACTCACCAGCGGACTGACCGGCTCATGGAAGGGTGCACTGAGGATGTTACAGGAGATGCACAGCGTCAGCTTTTCACACTTCTGCAGAAGAGAAGAGACATGAGATGTACACCAAGTGCCCTCAAAGCACTTAACACTCACAAGGGTGGAGCTCCCAAAGTCTGTGTACCCACCCTCAGATCACAGTCAGAAAGTCCACGCTGGGCGCCCCTGGCCTTGCTGTCAGCAGAGAACCGAGTATTCTCACAGTCGTACTCCACCTCAGGGTGCTGCACGTCCCGGCACAGTGTACACACCCAGTCACCCCTGTGGGGCAGTGAACAGAGACTGGTTAGAGAGATGCCAGGACTCTCCCCATGGGGCAAGGGGCTGTCCCAGAGGGGCAGAGCTTGGGCCTTACGTGGGGAAACTGAGAAGGGGGGGCACGTGGCAAGACAGGTGGAAGACCTTGGGGCAGCGGTCACAGCACAGCAGGTCCCCCCCATTGAGACAGACGCCACAGAAGTCCTCATTCTCCATCTCCATCTGCTCTCCAGCTGTGCATTTCTCTACCTCCATCTCCATATACCGTCCAGCTGTGCATTTCTCTGCCTCCACCTGTTCTCCAGCTGTGCGTTTCTCTGCCTCCATTTGCTCTCCAGCTGTGCGTTTCATCACCTCCATCTGCTCTCCAGCTGTGCGTTTCTCCGCCTCCATCTCCATCTGTTCCCGAGCTTTGCGTTTCTCCACCTCCATCTCCACCTGCTCTCCAGCTGTAGGTTTCCCCACCTCAATCTGCTCTCCAGCTTTGTGTTTCTCCACCCCTGGCAGGTCGCTGTGCTTGCTGGATATTGCAGTCTCCAGTGAGGCTTCACTCACTGCATCAGGCTGTGAATCCATCCAAGGCTGCAATTCTGCCTGCAGCCCTGATGCCACATCAGACTCATGAACCACCTGCTGGGCTGACACCAGGCCTACCTCCAGCCCTGGTTCCCTCTCCACATTTTCCTCTGGGTTTGGCTTAGTCTCTGAGTGCAGTTCTAGCTGAGATCTGGGTTCTAGGTTCAGGCAGAGCTGTGGATCCTGCCTGATGTCCAGATTTGGCTCCAAATCAAAATCTGGCTCTGACTCCAGATCTGCCTCTGGCCCAGGTTCAGAGCATGGCTCTGAGTGGGACTCAGGTCCTAGGTCAGACTCAATGTCAGCCTGAGCTCCTGTCCACAGCGACATAGCCGCCTGCCCTGGTCTCTTCTGCCCATGCCGCATGCTGTCCAGGCAGCCATGAGGTGGGCCGTTTGCTAAGAGCTGTCCTGAAGGGGTCACCTGTAACAGGAGAGCATCTGCTGTCATCACCGTCTCCACAGCAGGCTGTTCCTTCCACACAGCACACATGAAAGGCGAGATAAGACGTTTTCACATACCCCGTACGCACAGCTTTCCCCGTTTACAAAATGCTGCAGACATTCTTGAACTTAGGTGTAGAGCTCAGCAGGTTGTTTAATATTACATTTTAAGTGGTAGGATTGCATAAGTAAGGCTGATGCATCAGATGGAGGTGATTTTAACAAATTAATGTGCATGTGCTTTTCTGAGTCAAAACCCAAGTGGGTGCACTACACACACCCAGTGTGACAAGTTATACCTGAGGAGTTACAGTGTGTGTGTACAACTCATGAACAATTCACAATAAGTGTGTGAAAGTCAGCCGTCCAGCATATGTATTACATAATTTACAATAATTAAATTTATAATATAATTTAATTGTCGAGCAAGGATTTGTAAAAGGCGCAAAGCCACAATAATCTCCAATAACTCAGTTCTAAAAACAAGACTATAAAGAAAATTCAAACATAAAAAATACAGTGTTTTACAGTGAACTTGGGCTATAGTAAGTAACAGTGTGTAAATGATATGTTGATGAGGTCAGTACCTTCACCAGACAGTCGTCAGCAGCGGACAGCCGGGGCAGCTCTGGCATTACAGCACCTCCTGCAGGACCAGGGTCCAGATGAGGGCTAGCTTTCTTCTGTCTACACGGGGGCTCCGGACTCAGCAATGCGCGACCTCCCAGGCGCTCCAGACGTACGTACGGAACTCTGGAGCGCTTCAGCAGTGCCTGGGCGTCCCTGAGGAGAGGCACACTCACATTAACACGCACACTTGCTTGTGCCACTTTGTGCATCCGAGGCTGACTAACATCTCCTTAATACCTCACGGTCCCACGTTCCTTTGTTCCACGTCTGCCTGAGGATCCACTCTTCTTACACACGCGAATGTTACCTGTAGGAACACCTCCATTAAAAATTGTTACACTTTCCTGAAAAAGAATTCAAATGCATCATTCTCTATACCGCTAATCCAATTCAGGGTCGCGGGAAGCCTGGAGCCCATCCCAGGGGGCACAGGGCAGGGGACACCCTGGGCAGGGAGCTAACCCACCACAGAGAATTAAAATCATTACTTGCAAAATATATATACAATAATTATAAAATATGAAAAAAACCACTGCCAAAGCAGCATGAATTCCTGATATACATCAGTGCATCTTTATGTACGGTAGCAGATGGAAGGGTTGACCACACTGATCAACATGGATTTACACCGTAAAAGTACAACACTGTTATGTCATGGGGATGAGGTAGTGATTCAGCGGTGCACGGCTAATGTGACGCTGCCACACCACCGCGTCTCAGAGAGCAGCGTGCAAATATAACAGTGCTGTGTTAGACCCTGGGGGAGTCAGACCTCCATACCAGACTCTGTCTTGTAGGAAGTAAGCGGGAACAAACGAAGCACAGGAATTTTGCAGCGAGCATCTGGCCCAAATGGCGAGGTCTGGTTTGCATTGTGATCCAGTCCACCAGGCGAAGACATGCTCAGAACCTGTCAGGGGAAAACACGGACACCGGTCAACACTGAAGAGAGAGATGACAGCACGGCCACTATGAACACAAATACAAGTAGCAATCAGATGTGGTTAGCAGAGCAGTCCTAATAATACTCCAAGGAAGTCTGGAGGTCGTCCCAAGAAACAAGACCAACGGATAAAGTTAAAGGAACACTTACAAATTTGGTGTTTATGTGTACTGCTATTTGGTTTTCTTACTGCTCTTTATCAGTCATGATATGTTTACAACATATTACAGCGCTTCAGTTTTTATGTCAGTTTTCTGCCATGTGAAAATATGTGTCAAGCTAAAATAAACACGGCGAGATGTGAGGAAGACCAAACAGTATTCAAACTGTCAGTAAGCATGCAGTGCTACAAAGGAGGCTGTGAAATATTCTAATGCTAACCAGAGATGTGCATGTAATTTAGGCTTCATACTAAGTCAACAAATGGCAAAGTAACTGCAGAACCTAAGGACGTGTCACCTGTGCTACACCGGCATCTTCTCTAGCTCCACCCGAATTCCCGTTTCTTTTTATGAAGCAGAGACACAGAAGAATTGGCAGGAGTGTAACATTTTGGCTCAGCCATGCTCCCTCACTCTAACTTGTCTGTCTTACAGCGTTTCTCTGACACTCTGTTACCATGGGCACCATCACAGCGGCATGGTTACCTGGCCCGCTGCGTAACCCTGATCTCCGCCTGCTGTTGCTAGGCTGTGGGCGGCCCCTGCGGACTGGACATGGGGCCAACAGGGGCGCACTGTGCCGGTCCCTGAGGCCTCCTCCCTGACAGCACGCGCCCAGCACTGCTCCTGTCATCCACAGTAGGCCACTCCTGTGCTGAAGGTTCCAGACTGGAGACGCCGTTGCAGTGACCTCCCAGTAATACTGATATCAAATGTACTGCTTGTTCAGTGAAGAGTGTTTTAAAACAGCCTTCAACAACACAAACAAGGACGGAGAACACACACAACCCTTGTTCCTTGAACCAGTCGAGCCAGAAAGAACCGCCTCAAGCTGAGGAAAACTGATATAAACCACCTGTAGTGTTCAACCTGCTAACTGTCAATGCTGTGTTAGGGACGTGTGAACATGTGAATCCTGCTTGCCTGTCAGTCTGTCACCTCAAACACATCCCAAACTGACAGATAACAGTACAGACAGTTTCTCTAATCAACAAACAGACATTGGCCTAAAAAGACTCTCAGGTTGCCAGTGTCCACACCACGGTCCAAAAACACCTCATGATTAAACGCACATACCTGAAACACGACCCCGATGTAGAGCTGCGCAGGACGGGGATGACGCAGCTCTCCGTTAAAGCTAAACACGACACGGCCAGGCAGCGGACAACAGTAAAGGAGGATCGGAAAATCACTCGTGGACCAAGAGATGGTGGGAAAGAATGAACAACCAACAACAGTGAAGTGAAGCCACAGGCTGCTGCGATTCCCTGGGAGCCTCATTAAGTGAATACGAGAGTGTGCCCCGGTGCTTTCCACTCATTTAGCTCACTGTTACTAAGTACTGCTGAAAAGAACAAATAAACAAGTCAAAGCTAATGACAGAACTGAAATGTGCTTCCTTTATACACAGAGTGGGGGGATGGTTTTGACAGCTTTCTTTCTGTACACCTTTTATCACTGAGACTGGCTGTTAGTTTTGTTTTAATCGTTTAAAAGCCTGTCAGTTGTGGGCACAGCAAGTTGGACGCTGGACTTGCCTGATGTCCCACCCCTGGCTTTGGACACCAAACAGCACAATTTCAGCAAGTGCAAACCTTTTACAAAAAATCACCAAGTTATAAGTTCCCTCATGAATATGAATGGGACACCTCTGAATGAACACAGGTTGTGAAACAAAGCATGTTTCCTGTGTAGGAAAAATAAAGGAAATGCAGGAAACGGTGCAGTTTAGAAATGGCACTGGTGTAATTGTGGGGGGTGGGACAACGTTGAAGCCTGACGCTTCTGTTAGCTCTCATTTCAGTGGCATTGTTGTCGTGCTCCGAGTTAAAATCAAACAGAAACACCAAGAACTGCAAGTGAAACAGAGACTGTCCAATCGCTCTCGTTGCCTAGCTGCACAGCTGTCCCAGCTCGCTCGCTAACTCCTTCCTTACAGCGAATGACGAAACATAGCGATGAAATCTCTCTCCTTCATCCACTTTATAGAGCAGCACGTCTAATAGTGCCGTTTACAGTCTGTAATGACCTATTCAAACAGACTCGAGAGGCGGTCGCTAGGTTACCGCAGCAATGTTAATGTCCTACATGCCACACAGCCTTGTGATCGTCACTGTATTTACTAAGCCTGTGGTGAGACACATCACCGTTGTGTGAAGCCTTTGAACTCAGGGGTGAACTCAGGACCAAGGGACGCGGGCAGCAGGGGACGCTGACACGGGAAGCAGGGGACACGCACTTCCGGTCGAGCACACGGACTCACGCTAAAGCTGCCACCGCTCTTGTTGACGAGCTGCTCTGCTGTTTCTGAAGGCTGCTGCTCTGCCTGAAGGTCCACAACACAAGGTGGACATCCCACCTGCTGCTGCTGCAGCACTCTCGCGCTCGGGTGGACCGGCTCTGCCCTGATCCGCTTAGCAGCCAGCCGAGCTTTCAGGAGCTCTGGGCCCAGTCCACCGCAGCGCTTCGTGGACTGTAAGCAGCCTGGACCCATCCCACTGCGCCTCATAGCCAGCTGCAGTTTGTCCAGGTCCACCCAGCCCTGGGCTGCAGCCGAGTGCCGTTCCACGCACGGCTGTTGGGGGGGCTGCTGCAGGGGCCGCAGGCTGGAACATCTGGGCGGTGTCGACTGCCGTGGCCAGCCACTCTGGCTGCCGGCGTGGGAATGCTCTCTAGGAGACGCCCCCGTCTCCAGGTGCTGCTGCGTTTGCTTCGTGTGTGTCCTGATATCCTGGCGAACCTCAGGCTTCCAGAGTCCCTCCAGCAGAGCACAGCGCATGGCTGGTGGGTTGGGGGTGGACTGAGCGCACCCAGCCAGGCACTGGCTCAGGTCCAGGTGTTTTTCATTCAACCGCTTCGGGGGTTGCTGTGGTAACAAAATGCCATCAGGGTACGAAACAGCTTGGTGCTGGGTACCCCTTTGTCCCGAGGATCCCATGCTGAGGTCCATAAGAAGATCAGGGTGCGGGTCAGAAGCCTTAGGGCCAACGCAGCCAGGGCAGCATGCTTGGGGCTGGACACAGGCCTGGAAACCACAGCCTTGCTCCACAGCTGTGTGACACAGAGATGCTGGGAGGGCAGGGCATGGGATGGGGTGTGGCTTGAGGATGTTGGGACATGCCTCCATCTCTGAATGAGAGAGACATCCTCCTTCTGTTGTCAGCTGACCTACAAGTTGTGAGAAGACAGCAGTAAGCATCTGCACACACAAAACAGTGTCAGACAGAGAGCCAAACCGAATAACTTTTTCCACAATTCCACCAAACAGCCTAGCCTGGGCTCATAAAACACTTGCCTAAACATGAGATCTGCTTGGTCCAGAAGCTGGCATCCCAGTTGAACTTGATTTTCACAGGGGGGTTCACGTCACAGTACAGCTGGGACTCCAGAAGCTGCTGAATCTGGGAGGTGACCTGAGAACACAGAACGTAACTCTGATAACGTTTCTGAAAGCGAGAACTCTGCCCCGAAACACAAACACCTGGAGCCCAGTGCTGCACAGTATCTCATGCTACTCCGTTAGCATCAATACCCACTCCCACGTGCCCAGGAGGAGGCTCACCCCTTCCCACATGCCCTGTGACAGCACTCTTGCACTAAACACAGTGAGGACAGAGGCTAGGGAAAAGGGGGTGATGGATCGGGCCGGCCGGCCTACCGGCTCCTTGGTGAAGAGCAGTTGGCCTCGCTGGTGCTGTGACGTGGCCCAGCTCAGAAAGTTCTGCATGTGTCCCAGCTGACTGCAGAGCTCCACCATGCCCTGCAGTTGTCCCTCCAACTGCTGCCTGAAGTTCCCGGAGAGCTTCTGAGCAGGAAACAGCACACAGGTTCCTCACGTCCAGCCGCACCATGCACACTGGCAGTACAATGCCGGTGGTTTGCGTTTGTGGTCAGCACACAACACAGCAAAACTTAAAAAGAAGCTGCTACCTTGAGATGGTCCATGTGCAGGTTGACACGTTTGTTCAGTTCATTAATAATAATCATCTTTGCCATTTTAATCTGGTTCTCCACCTTTCTCTGCAGAGATTTAACTCCATGTATCCTGAGAAAACACAGAGAGACAGATCTCATTTCTGACCATCACAGTGCAAGTTACAAACAGGTGGGCTGAAGAGTAGATATTGACTAAAAGCATGGCTGTTAAGCACTCAGTTTAAAATGATCATGAATGAATGAGATGTACACTGAATGGGTATAAGAACCTCTCACTTTTAGTGAGGCACTTTCTATGTGTCTGGAGAAAAGCCACGTGTCAACCAGGACAATAAACACTGACAGCGGTGGCAAGGTGCTCTTTGGATACAGTGGAAGGAAACTCCAGGTAAGCCTGACTCCACTGAGCACCGTGTTAGGGTTAAAAAATAATAACAAAGTGAATGTGAGAAGGGCAGGACCATGTGTGAACACTAGTGTGGCACACAGGATTTTTTCATTCTTTATTTACCTTTTAGTAAATTTATCTTTTGTGATCCTTAGTAAAAATTTTTTTCATTTGTCATGGACTACATGACTCTGCCCCCATGTGACTCACACACTGCTCACCTGGACTCAACCTGCTTGGCTGAGTTCTCCACCATGGTCCGTTTGTCTTCCAGCTGGGCTGCAAGCCTTTCAAAGACCCAGAACTGCTCTCGCAACGCCTTACCCACATGGACTAACCTGGAGACACACACACACGCACACAGGCACACATGCACGCATGCACAGACACACACACGCACACACACGTTAGATTTTACTTTTATCATGTTTGCCAACTTGTGTTCATACTAGCAGAATTCAGTCTTTGTCTTTGAGTCAGAACCACCAAAGCTGTGTTTTTTCTTTGTGGTCACAATTCAGTTTGATTTGACATTTCTGGATTTACGTTTTATATATCTGAAAGATTAAATATGTTTTTATCTTATTATTTACCTTTATGTTTTTTTGTCAATCACGTTCAGCCTCATTACTAATGTGAGCAGGACACACCTGGGCCTGTCTTCCCCTCTGGCTGAGGAGGTGCTGTGCGTGTTACTCTCTCACACTCACCTGTGGTCCGCGTGTCTGGAGAGGTGGCACTGACTGCAGGCTAGTAGCTCACACGTCTCACAGAACAGCTCCAAGGGCTCCTGCCTGTGAAAGTGGCAGGAAGGTGCTCCACCTGCCCAACAGGTGCAACCTAGAGTTCAGAGTGCAGCCAGCAGCTCGTACAGCCATGTCTGTCAGCATTTGTCTTTAACACCTGAGTACTGCTTTCGTGCCACATGTTGCCCTGCTGTGTGTTCATGTCCACCTGGATTCAGTAAAGTAGGAGGCACATATTTTTATTTGTTTTTACTTTTGTGTTTGCAGGAAACACATCATGTGTCAAAAATACAACATTTGGTAAAGAAGCTCCGTTAAGCCACAAGACGAGTTACTTTAGCTGTGGAACACAAGACGTATGTTATAATGCTATACTGGTACAATTTACAAATGCAGACAGTAAAATAATAACAGGAAAAAATGCTTTTTCCTTTAAATTTAATTTCCTGCATCTCCCACATCCTGTCTGAGTGCCTTTCTCCTTTCGTCACACAACCTCATTTAGATTTGCGTTCACATTCTGCGTCATGCATAAAAATGCATGCATGTCCCAAATTGTGCATGAAAAGACACAAACATATAAAACACAAGTAGTTTGCGGGTAGTGAAAAAGAACATTTTATGTACATAAAAGCCAAGACCCTGCACAGAATAAGGTACACGGAGACTGAGGTGACATGAGATGAGATTACACAAACAGATTTCGTGCATAACAGAGGACAAACAGTGTGTGAAGAAACGTGAATGTTAGTCAGTCAGCGTATTGTGAGAGTCATGGTTGAGCTAATTCCATTTGCAGCTGAGAGTAGATTTCTTCTGGTGCTGGCTCATCTAACAGCTGATGAGAAGAAGCTAGATGTGTGTGTGCGTGTGTGTGTGTGTGTGTGTGTGTGTGTGTGTGTGTGTGTATGTATGTGTTTTTATGCTCCTGTAACGTTGACCAGACAGCAGTGGGAGAAAAGTATGAACCCAGGATAACTTTTGTCTTTTGTGATTTGCCTTTATGAGTCCATGCCTAGAAAATTGAGTGACGGACCCGTTCTAATTCACACTGCAACAGAGAGCATGGGGGCTTGGCTGTGCAACAGAGAGTGTGGGGGCATGGGTGTGCAGCAGAGAGCGTGGGGGCATGGCTGTGCAGCAGAGAGCGTGGGGGCATGGCTGTGCAGCAGAGAGCGTGGGGGCATGGCTGTGCAACACAGAGCGTGGGGGCTTGGCTGTGAAACCACTGTACCAGGCACCACACCTCATCTCTGTAAGTCAACTCATCAGTACAGGTGATAAACTCTACAGTAATTGGTTCTAAGCCAAATCTCGCTACACGATCATACATGAACAGGAAGAACAGAGAGGGCTTAAGCACACAGCTCTGAGGGGTACCTTTGTGCAATTAATGCTAATAATTTGAGGTCTATCAGTCAGAAAGTTTAAAATCTACTTGAATAGTGAGGAGCTAATCATTAAATCTTTAGGCACCACAGTTTTAATGACTCAGCTGTAGTCAACAGAGTCTGTTTTTCAGATAAGCAGGACATTGTGAGTGGCTTTCATCTGTTCACCTATTAGGCCCACGTGCAAATTGCAGGAGGAACCAACACGGTCTTAATATGATTTAAGACAAGCCTTACAAAATGTCTCATTAATGCTGACATATGTGTCACTAGTCTACACCATTGGCTGTCCTTTCTCCTCTGATCTACACCATCTGCAGTCCTTTCTCTTCTGGTCTACACCATCTGCCGTCCTTTCACCTCTGGTCTACATCATTGGCAATCCTTTTTCCTCTGGTCTATATCATCTGAAGCCTTTTCTTCTCTACTCCATGCCACCCAAAATTATTTGTCCTCATCTTATTTTGACAAATGCTACTGTGAAAATAATGAAACTCATAAGGAACACAATGCTAGATGCAAATTTGCAGAAGGATGGTAATTCTAAGGTATAAAATGTCCTGGGATATGGTTTCTTTAGCCTACAACTCTCGTGCTGCTACACGTGCTTTCAGCTTGGATGACGGGCTCCGTTGCTGACACAATGCACTGCAATTGGGTGTCGATGTAGTGTAGTGTGCACACAGCAGAGCAGAGCTGAGCAGTAGAAAGGCCCTGCAGAGAGAGTCTCACAGCAGTACTCTCAGCTTTAGGTGGCTGACCACATCCTGCCTGCTCACCAACTGCCCCTCACCCATGTATCCCCCACCAGTTCTCACACACAAACACAAATAGCACACAGCTGTGTAGTTGCAGCACGTCCCACGTGAAAAGTTCAACACTGAGAACCACAGCCATTTCAGTTAGGCACTTCCACAACAGCTACCAAGCTTCTTGCTACAGAAAGTGACCAGAAAGAACAGAAGTCTGTGTAGAAAGCTGTATAAAAAATTGCATATAAAACACCTGTTAGTCATAAATGTTTTATCTCTGATTTGGGCCTGTCTTGCAAAATACGTAGCACTCCGACAGCAGTAGTAAGCCAGACACAGGGTACACAACATGTATGCACACATCACATGGCCTACAGTAATGCTTCTGTGCTGGACTATATGATCTATTTGTGTAAAGAGGAAGGCTCTACATGGCTGTAGATGACAAGAAAACATTCTTAGGGGCCTTGGTGTAAAGACAATTTACCAAGGTGTGTAGGTGATGCCCCCGTCTCCAAGGGCAACAGGGGTGCGGTCCAACTGGCATGCTGGTGCAGACTGGCACAGCGGCAGCACAGGTGCTTGTTGCAGAGTGTGCACAGGCCCCGGGGTCCTCCGGGCTCTTGACAGTCAGCACAAAGCTGCAGAACACACACACACACACACACACACCAGTAAACACTTTAGCCTGCTCGGCGTGGTGCTACAGCAAACTGACTAGCAACCTCAGATGTACAAGCCATACTAAAGCTGTCTGCAAAAGTAGTGTAAAACAGCACAGCGTAACCCAATTACCTCAAACACACTTAAACACACGTCTGCACAGATTATTTTTATCACACACTAACAGCAGTGATATAAATTAAAATGTACAGTGATTTACTGTAACGGTGTTGTAAAATGATGTTTTTATGTGCATCATATAACACTTTCTTAAAACATTTGAGAAAATTAATGACAGTAAAATAGAGTTTGACAGCCACTCCCAAATTACAGCAATTTAAAATAGCAAAATGATTCTTTTTGGCAAAAAAAAAAAAAAAACTTATATAGAACTGCCAAAACACATAAGAACATTTCTGATTTCACCTGAGGAATAAAAGCCTGTCATGTGGGACTCTGTTGGAGTCTGTTCCTCATGTCACCCGCTGTGTACACATCACTGCTCACTTGGTGATTTTGACATGTACCACAACACGTTAAAAGGTAGGCAAAGACACGCTACGAAAACCAAAACAAAAAACTTTAAAAGGGTTGTTTGTATGAGACTAAAGCTACACTTTAAATCTCATATAAAATAATCGCTAGCTGATTACATTAGTGGGTAAGTCCATGTGACAGTAAGGACAAGGTCATGTCAGAGGGTAACCAGAGGTCATGAGAGCACCCGTACAAGCCAATGAATACAAGATGGTCTGGTTTGGTTAGAACTTTCACCGTGTCAATAATACACAGGCTTAACAGCTGTGTGTATCGGCACTGAAACGTACCGGGTGAAAATGAAAATATCATCCAAATAAATTCCAGGCACTTTAGCAAACCTGAACTAATCCTGCAGTAAACCAGCCTGCCAGAGTGTTCTAATGCCAGCATGTCAGAGGAGGAGTAGGAGGCACGTACCCTGTCCATGTGAGCTTCAGGAAGTGAGGAGCTCCACCCCGTGCTGCAGTTCATGTCCGAGGAGGCGCAGACAACTGTGCCAGTGGCACCTTCTGCACACTGATGGCTTCACCTGCAGCAGGAGCGGTCCACAGCACATGCATGAGGGAGGTGAGGGGAGGCCCAGAAGGGTCGCTGACCCCCTATGCCCTACAAACAGCTCCTCCTGTCTGATCCACACTCTGATAAAACCTCTGCTACATCTGATGTAGAGCACAGTCCTTTTTTAAATTCTGCCCTGTGAAAAATAACGAGAGGTCTATGAAGATAGTTCCTTTTTTTCTACCCACTCCAATTTCTAGGACAAAAGATCCCCTGAAGGTTTTCCCAAAATGGCAGGAAAGGCCATGTGACCCAAATTGAAGAGAACAGTAAGCACTGCAAACACAAGGGGATTTAGGTGGGTTGGAATGCACTGGACACGCCGCCCTTCCTTATCCCAGCCTGAGCGCACAGCGGCACCACTCCCCACAGACTCAACCGCTCCCGCGTCACACACCAAACGAGGTCAGGTGCTGCCGGGCAGTGGATTAGATCTGGATCTACTGATGCAGTGTCCTTCAGATTCTTCAGTCAATTAAGACGTCATCATCCCATCCCCAGAGGGTAGGGCAGCAGGAAAGTTAAAAAAAATGCACACAGCTATGGAGCAGATCCTTCCACAGCCCTCACAGTTCAAAATGTTAACAAATAAGCACAGTATTAATTACAAGCAATGAAATAGACAAAACACACTGGATAACGACTATGATTTGTAAATAATAATAAATCTGCCCACTTGTGCACTCCTCAGGCGTACAAGTTATTCGCTGACCTCATGACTTTTGAGCCTGACCTATGAACCACTTCCTCATCCCAGCAGCTTATAAAAACATATCAGTATGACTTGCTCCTTCTCAACCACCTCCAGGCCTGCACACCCTCTCTCCTGTCACTCCAAGCACAAAGCTCTCTACCTGCCATCTGCCAGTGATGGAACTCAAAGGCAATGTGTGTTGATGGTGTCAAAAAAAACAGGAAACATTACCAAAAAAATGCATTATTAAAATACATGTGAGGGTATAAGATCAATCAAATCAATTCACTCTCAACTGTAAAAACTATTAATACAACATATAAATAATTATTAATTATTGTGTAACAATTTTATTTTAGTCTGTTTAAGAGGAAGTTTCGATTAACTTGCAGGTAATGACAAAATATAGATTTAAGTATATTTACATGTCTTTACAATCCAAAAAATATAAAGTTTTGAATGTTGTTTTGAGTCTACAATTTTATGCATTTGTACAATCAACTACATATTTTTTTGTTTCTGAATACAGCAAAAGAAAAAGCGAACATTTCATGAATAACCAAAAAGGTAAGAAATCAAACACAACTAGCCCATATCTGTTTTGAACATTATCTCTACAAAAGAAAACTTTTTACAATCAGCTACTACAAAAATATAATTTAATATTTCATTAACCCACCTTCTCATAATTGAACATGTCTTCAACACTATTGAAATAATTTATGTTTTGTATTTTAAACATGTTACAGTTCCACATTGACAATAAAAACCAAGCAAATGTACTGGACATATACCTACACACAGGGAACAAAGTAAGGTAATACTTTATATTATATATTATTAAGTATAGTCGGTATTATTTTTAATTTATTCGGTAATAACAAGCACCTCGCATTTTTAAATACATTTTTTAATGTTTTGACTGTTGCCTAACAACGCCTACAAAATTAAATATTGGGGAAGGTCCCGTTACCAACCAGTATAAAACAGCCACATTAACCAAATTCTAGTAAAACTAAAATTTATTTCGTGTTTAGAATGACTACCGTGGATGCTACTTATTTCACAGTGAAAGACCAGTAAGAATAATGACAGTCACATACAAAATAACGAAAAGCCATTCCATCATTTGCACAAGTACGGCACTCACTAGAATAACGCTGCTGTTCCAGCGATGAGTCGCTCCATTATAACTTCAGCGCACGCATGTCTACCGCTGCACGGCACGATTTTAAATGCACATGTATCCTGATGATTGCACTGTGTTCAGATGCAGATCATGCCGCAGGACATGAGGAGAACAGGGGTTCACCAAGTGGCGCATCAGCTGTAGAAGCGCCGCCCGTTTCCTGTGAGAAAGACAGCTCTCTAAATAAGGACCGCAAATAACGGTGCTGCTGCTGCAGGGATGCCATCGCGCATCACGCTTACTTATCCTACTCTTTCAGCTGACAGAAGCAGATCCATCGTCTGGCGCGTCATCTGTGTTATATTACAGCGTGCATCATGGCTTCAGATATGTAATCAGCTTTCAGGTGGACGATTTGCTAGAGGCACGGCCAGATGCGCACGGAGCACAAAGTGTGATCCATTTATGCAAGTCACAAATCAGCACAGGAAACACCTGAACTTCCTCAAGTATCGTCTTTCTTTGACACTGATCAGACTGGAGGCCCTGACATTAATTCAGACCGACGGCATGACATTGCAACAGCAGTTAAGTGCTTTAAACTTCAAACAAGCCGAAGCGAGCTGACATCCCCTATATGTTCAGGGGTAGGTGGTTGGATCTCACCTTCAGATGTAGACCTGGGCAAAGGGATGGATCATGTAGTCCAGAAACAGATCTCGTAAAACTCCCCGCGCTGGCATTTCTCCATATATTCATAAAAACATCCCAGTTTCCAAACATCATTAACAACGTATCCTCTTCCACAATATTTTTCAAATTTAAATGAGCGGGTTGGAAAATACAGCTGGTAAAAACATATAATAATAATAATAATAATAATAATAATAATAATAATAATAATAAACAGCAGAACGTTAACTGGAAGGCTGCCGCTCTCCGAATTCGATCTTATTTAATATATATTTCTTTCGACTACGTATGACGTGTTTTACTCATGGTATAATATATATATATATGTGTGTGTGTGTGTGTGTGTGTGTGTGTGTTTTAAATCCCACTACCTGTCCATTTACTACTGAACACCTGCATAAATGAAAATAAAACACGGGCTGCGTATCATTAACAATTATGTGTTATCTGCATACAAAAACACAGATACATGTTATTTAGTTAAATAAATATAGTGCTGTAAGCATACACATATTGGCTTTAACGATGCAACGTCCAGGTGCGCAGTTCCCTGTAAACTGCGTTCATGTCAGTTTCTCGTCTCTGAGCAGCTGTAATTATTTAAAATACCGAAAAATACACCAGCCGAGTTTTGCAATATTGCAAAGCATCATCAGCGCAGTGTCCTGCGATCTGCAACATCGGTCAGGTCCTGAGCACCACACAGCTGTAAACTGAGTGCGTGTACCGACGCACCACTGGTAGCCTTATAGCTAGCTAATATTACAGTAAAAATTTGAGAGGCTGCAAAGTTTCTCGTAGGCATATTGGACAGACATCTCATGCATTTCCGCGTGATTAGAAAATGCTGCTCAGATAAACATTTAAGCATTACATAAGTAGCGTTATGAATGTGTCAGAGGCGCCCTATTCCTGTACGTTTGGTCCATCATTACCTTGAGCTGCGCTTTCCCCTCCAGTCCTCCTGGTGGCGCTCGCGGTTTCGGGCCGCTTTTGAAGCGCGATGTCTCGCATATAATCGCGAGATTTTAAATCTCGTTCCTTTTCCTGTCTGCCTCGAAAATGGTTGGTGTCTGTTCTGTAATTTGTGAGCTGCTGTTATCAACTTAATCGAAATTCATCCGTTGTTTTAGTGTTAAAGAATTACGTATGGACCTCGTTACGTGACGCGAAGAGTATAACTAATTGTCTGTTTAGTAAAATTATTACGTACATGCAGATTTCAAAGCATTTTCCCGGTGTCACTATTGATTGTAAACATTACCGGCATTTGATTTCATTATTAATTAAAAATCCCAACAGGACCTTAACGAAAATGTAGATTGGACTTACGTGTAGTCGGTAGAGATATCTCGCTTTACATTTGAGAGGACTTTTGTCTGCATTCGGTTTTTAAAGCTTAACGGGCGCTAGACACGCGCTACCGTCGGGCTCGCACTTTTCGCTCATTTTTTTATCATCTGAGTTGGGCGGGGGGGGAGGGGGGGCTGTAGTTAAACTGCGATTGTGTTAAACGTGTAGCTGAATCTCCTCTCCCTTTTTCAGCCGACTAGGAATTCAAAGACCAGGAAACTGCGCGGGCATGTGAGCCACGGACACGGCCGAGTGGGTGAGTGTGTCGCGTGTGTGTCCCGCGTGGCGCCTCGTGTCAAGTCAGCCACGCGCCAAACTCACTCGTGTCTCCTTACAGGTAAGCACAGGAAGCATCCCGGGGGCCGTGGTAATGCTGGCGGCATGCATCACCACAGGATCAACTTCGACAAATAGTGAGTGTGCAGCCGGTGTGGTGGAGGATAAGGACGCTGTCCTTGTCAATGTGCGTGTCCTGAGCAACGAAATTGGTGCATCCCTCAGAACCAGTGTACCTGTGGAGTTCGCGTCTGTTGTCAGTCGTCACTGGGATGTCATCCAAAGGTTGTGTTGGGGTGCTTGAGTTCTTGCAGAAGAGCACGCTGGCCTTGTTTATTGGTGTTCAGTCAGTAAGGTAGCTCGTGTCTGATAGTATGCGGCTGGAAGTACATTGGTTTAGTTCTGTATTTTTTGCATGTTTCATCTCACTTTTAGCAGTAGCTTTGAAGTTAACAGATCTCTGCGACCCAATAGGGTGACACACGGTACTTTTCCACTGGCACAGTCCAGCTGTGCTGTACCGTCCTGAGCAGGTTCTCTGTACTGGAGTCCAAGTTGAAGGTTTGGAGTACCCACTCCAGAGCCTGTGCCTTCACCCTCCACTGTACCGTGTCTCTCTCATCCTGCTCAGGAGCAAGACTAAAGCCTGCTGGATTCCACCCTCATGCCATCTCAAAGTGATAGGCTAGGGTATTATTTTACTGAGCTGAAGAGACCCTATTGAATTAAGTAAATGTAGTTTTTTATTATTATTAAAGTTTGAAAATGTCCAGAATTAGCAAAGAGCTACGTGCACTTTGTGTTCCTCTGACAAATTGTTCTATATTTTCTCCAATCAAAAACGGATGTTAAGAATCTTGAGGTGGCAGCTTTGTTATCTGCTCATTATGTATGTTAGATTAGATTGAACTTTATTGATCCCACAGTGGGGAAATTCTCTTGTTACAGCATCTTATAGGGAAGTGGGATTA
>JABJVR010002208.1:0-17785 GCA_025773905.1 Chitala chitala
CACACAACGGGCAATTTGGACACACCAATCAACCTAACCTGCATGTCTTTAGACTGTGGGAGGAAACCGGAGCACCCAGAGAAGACCCACCAAGCACAGGGAGAACATGCAAACTCCACGCACACAGACCCAAGGCAGGAATCAAACCACAGGCCTAGAGGTGCGCAGCGACAGTGCTAACCACCACGCCACTGTGCTGCCATACATTTCTGTTATGCAACTTATTATTGTTAATGTCAATCTATGTGTTCAGAGTAAATATAATTTTCACTGAATGCCACTTTGCCTTGTGTTTTTAAGTTTGAAGAAATTCTGATTGCTGATTATAACTTTTTATATATAACTTATATTAACATATATGAAAGGTGAAGTGAATAATATTGGTTGTTTTGTTACAATGGCAACCAGAAGTGGGTGTCTGAAAGTTGAATTATGTCAACTGGATTTTTTTAGTCTTGATGGGAATGTTTCACTACTCATCCAACTAGCTTCTTCAGCCATGAATCACGTTTTATATTACATCATGTGCATGGGCAGGTGCATGTGTGATGCTTACCTGGGGAAGAGTTGGCACCAGGATGCGCTACAGGGAGAATGCAAGCCAGCGGAAGCAGTGTGATGCTTTAGGCAATGTTCTGCTAGGAAACACTGGGTTCTGCCATTAATGTGGATTTTACTTTGACATGTACCACTTTTATATATATATAGATAGATAGATCATAACCAGTTTATCAGACTAAATGTCATATCCGCGTCTTCAGCTGTTGGTGCTTAAAATCAAGAACGTAAGACATCTATAAAGCGCCATATTGGCATTATTATTATTTATTTACTTGAATACGTGGCACATCCTTTACTGTTATTGTGTCTGACGTACATGCAGCATCCACTACGCAGTTAAGCACATTATAATGTTCAATGTAATAATTTGTGTCACTTTCCTCTGAACAGCAGGGGGCGGTAAGGTGGACGCTCTGCCGCAGTTTGTGTGTAAGGAGATGACGAATATCCGAATAACGGGGAGCGGAAAAAACGCTTCAGGCGAAGAAATGAGCTCTTGAGCAGGGGGTAGGGAGGACAGCGGCCGGCCGTAAGGTGCGACTGCTCGTTAGGGTCTCCGGGAGAAAGCAGGAAGTGAGACAAGTCCGGGCCTGTTTAACACGTTTTCTTTCCACAACTGTATGCCTGCAATGGCTATAGACGACGTTGCGAGTGATTGCAGAAGTAAGAAGGTTGCTAGCCATAGTTAGCTTTGTAGAAGTCCAGCACAGGAAGGAAGGAAGGAGAATCTGCGGCTAGCCGAGTAACAGCGCAGCCTTGTTCGGCCACCGGAGAGATTTAAGGAAACGCGTTAGTGCTGGTTACTTAGGCAAGAAACAGGGCGATCGGGTTTAAAGACGCTTTAAATAACGCGCTCGCTACAAATCACCGCGAATCCGGTGTTTTCAGACGCAAGAGGAAATGGACAGCCCGATTTGCTCGCTAACCGGTTAAATGCAGGAGCGTCTGCTATATGTTCGCTTTTCGTTACAAGTTAAACCGTAACCTAAAAGCGTCTTTCCTTTGATCTCGGCTTTCGCGCTTTCATGGCAACAGAAGTTCTAGAAAGTGAGTCGGGCCTGAAACAAAACACGAAAATGAGTTTGAACAAAAGCAGCCCCGATGCAGACACACCCAGGACACTTGGGAATTTGGGAAACAGGCCGACAGGAGCGCATTATGGAGAGCCCGAGTTCGGCAGCCCGGCCAGCACGACGGCAGCTGCGCCTTCACCAAGTCCACCGTTTTTGGGAGGTCCGGACAATGGACAAACACAAAGTCCGCCCCAGGACAATGGACAAACACAAAGTCCTCCGAGTGTGCGGTCCTCGACCCCCGTCAGTCTTCCCCAGAGAGCCACATCTCCTGGACACAATGGAAGGTGAGAGTCTGTAGGCTGTGACGTGTTAACTGTAATAATACTAATGCATAATACGCATGTTTAACACAGGACTTTATACTTACTATGCATATGCAACACAGCACGTACTGCCTGTAAGTGTAATTTGCTGACAGAGGTACTTCGTGCTGGTGATTCAGACACAAACAAAGGCAGCACGGTGTTGTGACGTTGTGTAGTACTGATTTTTATTTATTTTTTTTTTTTGGTAAATCTTTGATAGCCAAACACGAAACATAAGTAGGCCTAATTCATCACGACACTCATCAACACAATACAGGTGTGCATTTTTTTTATTCACATGTACCAAATGTAGTCAGTGACAACAGCTTCAACTGCACTATTTATCACCATATTTATCATAACTGGCAAATTTTCTGCTCTGCTTTTGCAATGATAACCAATTATACATGTGCACAAAATCAAGTCAGGGCAAGACACAACACAACAAAAGTTTTAAATTATAAACGAACACCAAGAAGAACACAATGACCATCAATCACACAAGTCTTTGGTAATGTCTGATATGTAGCTTACTAGTGGCAGGGCTTTTTATCCACCTGCTGATCTAGTCTTTGAAAAATGCTTTGAAAGGCATTCTGTTTGCCTCACAGATGGGCTTGTGTTGAACTTGGCAGTGAGGCTTGAAGCAGCAGGTTTGCTTCCTGCAGATGTATCAGAGTGACACATGGAGGGAGGCTGGGAAAGTCTTTTGAAAACATATCTGGACAGAGCTTTCCTTTGTGCTGTTGTGGCTTATCCTGTCTCAGCCACTGATGGTGGTAGGTGATGATATCTCCCTAGGCCTATGCACAGTGAACACTTTTGAATGAATGGAACTGTATTAGGTGCTTATGTATATGACTGCATTTAAAAGTTGCTGTACTTGGATCATGTTGTACTGTAGTGCTTGTTTTATCCTAGTCTTGTACCCTTGTGTTTTATTCAAGAGTTGAGGAACACAAGGACCTTCCCTGCATCTTATTGGCTGTTTACAGTTCATAACCTTATTAACGTGTTGTCAAGGGGCCAAGTACTCTAGACCACAGACCCATCCATCCATCTCTGATCATGCTTAACATTTCTATTGTCATGTGCTGGGTATGACCAGGAACTACCTGGCGACAGGACAAATTGTCATCAGCCCGCTGCGGAGGTGCCGATTTGGTTGGAGTGTTTTAGCCTACTGTCATATAAAGATTTGTGAGGGACTCAGTTTTAGTTGCCAGTGTTGTTGGTCAGGCTGTGTGTTTAGTCAAAAAGACCTTTAATTTTATATGTTTTCCTTGGTGTAGGTTCAGTAAAGGGGAAAAGTGCAGTTTGTTGCCACCGTTGCTTTTAATATGTGGTCGGCTTTTGTGCTATGGAGCTCTACTGAGGGCACTAATGCAAGGAGCACAAGAACCTCCTTTTGTCTGGCGTCCTGGCAAGCAGGCAGTCTTTGCAAATGGATGAATCAGGAAATTGAAAGAAGTTTTTTTTTTTTTTTTTTCCCCCCTTTATCTGTCATTTCTTTGCTTAGAAAATATAGCTTGACGGTTTCACTTACAATACAATTTGAATATGCAAATAAAGAACCTTCAGGGTTGTACAGCCCCAGAGAAAAAAATCAAAAATAAATTCTAAATCCTTCAGGGTTTTTATACCCGACAAACAATTAGAGAATATAATACAAGATGACTGCTCTCGATATGATAATTCGGCAAAATACAAAGATGGTATTTAGTCATTCACAATCATCTTCTGGTTTGAATCTGCTGTTTGTGCTTGACATTTTATTGTTAATACAGTGAACAAAAAGACAAATAAGTAGATGTATTGTGTTTAACTTAGTTTTGGAATTCTGATTTATAGTTATCATGACATTGCTGTTGTTTGTGTCAGTAGTTTGTACACAGTAACAGATGGTTAGTTATTGTTGTACATCTGTACAGTATCATTTAACAATTAATTGTCCACATTAATTTTTGTTGCAATACATGTATTTTATATCCACCAATTTCTAATAATTCTGTGATATATTGTCTGATATAAATTCATAATTCTGATATAACAGCGGCCAAACTGACAGTTTTTTCCCCCCGGAGGCATTAGCTCACCAAATAAACCCTATTGTGTACTTTATCTTACTTATGCTGCTGAAGTTTCCTTTCACAGTGATTTTCATTTATTTCTGATTTTAATTATTGTTGTCTTTTGTTTGTGTTTTGTTTTAATGCATCACCAGCATACTAACTTTATTTTTTGTTGTATATGAGTGTGCAGTGACAATAAAGGCATTTAGTTCAGTTCAGTATAAGCCCCTTGATGCTGTAAATGTTACAATGTGTGAGCAGTTAAGTTTTCAGGACTTGATAAGGACTGCGGAAGTCTCCTGTTTCGAGGTTCAGCCCAGTCACCGGGTGTGTCCTAGAGACACTCAGCTCCAGCTCCCTGGGCTCCAAAAAAGTGGCTTCCCAAAGGGGATGGATCAAATGCAGAGAGTGAATTTCCCCACTGTGGGACTAATAAGGGATTAATAAAATAAAAATAAATAGTTCCCGTGTTGAATTTTAAACTGCTGTCGTTTACTAATCACTATCGATCATTGACTGAAGACCTTTGCTGTGCTCTTTTTACACAAATCCAGTAAATAATTTTAATGAAGACATGTTGCAGTTGAGTTCAGTCACAGAAATCGGCCAGTTTTGCGTTTTCCACTTTTGTAACACTGCATTTTTAAACGTACTTGGCAGTTTTGTTACAAAACTTCATTAGTTTCTACTTATGTTAAATATTTTTTACTTTAGTATTTTTATGAAGTTCTGAATGTGAAAATAAGCCCACTGATGTTCACTGCCATTAAAGTGACTGTAAATAAGTTACTTAACTGTCATGTAATGAAATTTCATGGTTGTTCATACCAAATATACATACACATGAAATCACTGCTTCCCTACGTTTTACAGCAGTAATGTCATGTCTACTATGTGTGTGCGCGGGCAGTGTGTGTGCATTACCTTACCGTCAGAACAGCAGCCACTGAGTTGTCTAGTGCTTATATTTTGTTTTCACCAAGTGAGCTGATTCATCCTTAGTTACATTTCACAATACCCGCTGACCACAAAAAAAATCTCTTTGGTCAAATGCTGTAGGTTTCTGTACATTCTCAGACATGCAGTGATACTTTTCATGGGCTTTTGTACTCTTTCAGAACTATTACTTCTTACTCCATAAACAACATTTGTAGCATACATTTTTAGCTAGATTGTTCTGTCTTTTTAATGCGTAAGTAGTGTGTATGCTAAGAGCTTTGTACAGAGACCGTGACCTGTGTGTTGTGTTGCTACTGGAGCAGGACAGTCATGTGGTTTTCACATCATCGTCTTGAATTTGGTCCCGAAAGTGGTGAAGACAGCGTCAGTTTGGATTTAGGCAAGTTCAAGCACTGGTGGAAAAAGTCTGTAAGTAAACCAGACAAAATCCCTTGAATGCTTGTTTCAGTTTAGGTTAGAGATTGAGGCTACCTGTTTCTTTTCCTCTGTTAGCACTTGGAGACCCACTCTGCCAGTGTTTGCTCCTGGGAGATACTTTATCTGACTTGGTGACACTGGTGGTTGTTACCGTGTAATGGAAAATTTGTTTTACATACATCTTTTTCTTTGGGGTTAACGCTTGATCCACATAATGGGTGTACTTTGAAACTTTATGATGGCAGTATACTTCAGTTGCCTTCCTAAACCAGATTCTTTGTAGTATACACCATTACTGATGAAGATAACAACTACCTTAACTTCTGTCACTTTGCCAATTTTTAATTTGCATAATTTTCAACAAAAAAGATGGTGGAAGAGATTAGCAAACATTTTTGATGTTGAAACTGTGCTGAGAAAGGCTGTTTGATAAGTAGTTTTTTTTCCGTAACACCAAAAAAAAAGTTTTTTTTTGGTGTATTTAATATCTGCAGTCTTAGAAAAATGCGAGAATTGAAGATGAATCAAAATGTCCCCCTTTCCATAAATGAAGTCATCAAAGGTGCTGCGAACTACATTTGTACAGAAGTCAGTTTAGAGTTACCAACATTGTGTGCCTAAAAATATGTTTTCATTTATTCATTTAGCAGACGCTGTTATCCAAAGCAACTTACATTTCACATGTTACAGTGAACTAGGTGTCTTGCTCAAGGACACACCTAGTGGTGTCTGGGATTGAAACCAGGAAACTTCTGCATCCCAGCCTGATGTTCTACCCATTGAGCCACTTTTCCGTTTTCATAGGTTAATAACAAAGTAAAACACAAGCTCTTATATACATGGCGAGCTGCTCATCTGGTTCCTTTTGAATGAAAGATTCAGATTTGAACATGAGCAGCAGCAGTTCAGGCGGGGAGGAACGCGGTCTTGAGGCGGGGAGGAACGCGGTCTTGAGGCGGGGAGGAACGCGGTCTTGAGGCGGGGAGGAACGCGGTCTTCGTTGTAGAAGCTGTTACATAGTGAAAGTTGAAGGCCAGCAGACTGGAGACACGTCAGTCTGCTCACTTCAGACTTGGGCACGGGATGTATTTGTTTCAGCACTGGGGATTCTGGGAGTGCCGTAATAACCTCACAGCTGGTGTCCTTCACTCACAGCCTGGAGCGTCAAGAGTCTGTTGCCACGACTGAGGCGCGATTGCGGATGGAAGGAGTGGAGCTCAAGGAGGAATGGCAGGATGAAGACTTTCCTAGGTACGTCCTGCTCATCATGTCCTCCGACGTCTGATGCACACCATTTTCACACCGATGGTGCTTATGCACCCGCATGCTATTGTAACACACTTGGTGGTCAGGTGCTAGTGCTGCATGATTGGCTGGTCAACCACTGCCCACATTACCCATACGGTTGGGTAATCAGTAGAGTTGGTACAGTCACCTGCTCAGCATTCATTTAAGTTTAAATCTCATCATGTGCTCCTTGTGACATCATACTGTATGACTTTGCATGGTTTGTCTCTTCCTGTCTCCTCACTTAACACACAGTATATGGTAGATACTTTTGACTGCACTGCCTCTGCAGTATTAGCATTTTGTGTAAAACACATGCCACGAATCACAAATTTGAACAAGACAAGGGAAGGATGTGGGTCGTTTGTGTCGAGTGATGACTCCACCGGAAATGAAAGCCTGTGTAATGTGAAATACATCGTTATAGTGCTTGTAATAAAACTAAATGCCGTGGCTCACACTGTCTATTAGTCGTGGACTGCAGTATTGCAGACATGACAGTTAGTGGACTGTGCATGCATCCCGTTACAGACATGCTGAAATCATGTCAAAGACTGATCAGAGACTGTAAGGATGCTGCTGTCATGTGACCTAAAGGGGCTCTCAAACTTTGCAGGCCCCTGCCTGAAGAAGAGGAGGATGTGCAGCTGGACCACGAGCTGTTCCCCAGTGCTTCGGTGGAAAGGACACCTGGTAAACATGCTGCTGTAGTAATAATGTTCACTGTCCCCTGTACTGGTCATGCCATATGCTGTCATGTGCTTTTGTGTTGTTATTTGGGAATAACTTTTTGTGCAGTTAGTAGCCCAGGTTGTGACATGTGAGGCATTTAACTTAAAACACAGGTATTTATGTTTTGTTTGTTCTCCTTCCTGAAGTAATAAACATTTGTTTGAAACTGAAGGGGCAGCATACATTGACATCCTGCTTATGGCCTTGCTCTACCTGTTTGGGGCGAGGAACCTGTGTGACCTCTCTGTAAAGTGATTGCTTGCCACTACTCTGTGTCCATCTTGGGACATATTTTGACCATGTAATGTACTTTAAAGGACGATTACATGTCTTAAAAAAAATTTTTTAACTAAAAATTTGGAAATGTGCATAAGCATGCTCCCACACCATAACACTTGGCATTCCCGACTTATTTTTCATCTTTCCAGGTGTGCAGTCATATAGACTAGGCGGTGCGAAGAAGGTCAGGAAGAAGCTGGTGGCCCCGGAAATCAGCCTGACCCTGGACCGCAGCGAGGGCTCCGTGCTGTCCGACGAGCTGGAGGAGAGCGCAGAGCTGGACCTCGATGCCTTAGACACTCCTTCTGATAACAGTAATGAGTTTGAGTGGGAAGGTAAGAGGAGCAGGTCAGATCAGCACAAGGCTGGCTTGTTTTCTTGCTGTACTGTGTCAACTCAACAAATGGGAGAAAAGCATGAGCACCTCTTGTTACAGTCTGCAACATGTACATATACATAATGTACATACACATGCATTATTCCACACATAATGTACATACACATGCATTATTCCACACATAATGTACATACACACGCATTAATTATTCCACACATAATGGAAGTTGAAGGCCAGAACGTAATATACATGGTGAGGCCAGAACCTCTACGTAATGTGCATGCACATGCATTAATGATTCCACATATGTGTAAGTTATGTACACACATATTAATGATTCCACATGTATGCTTTAGAACTGAATGGTTTTTTTTGTCCTAATAATTTAGTTTTTCCTGTAATCTGGAAATTGAGGCAGTAATATGTAATGCCAGGTTCACATCTGCACAAATTGCAGGACCAGCCTAGAGTGTGCATGCCCTTGCACAAAGCACTGCCAGACCAACCCAGCTCAGGTACAGGGTCCACCCTCACATCACAGCATTTGTGATTGGCTAGGGCATTTCTGCTTCTGGAGTGAAAGTGGTGTGTTTGGTGTGTCAGTGAAGATGTATTTACCTTCAAATAATTATTTAAAACAACACTACAGCTGGCACATGATTTTGGCTGGATTGAATACAAAGTACAACACAACGTGCAAGGCTAAGTCAGAAATAAGGTGAATTTCAGGTTGTATCTGCAGATTTAGCAGGTGTACAAAAAACAATGCTACTCTGTACCTTTTATATTAAAAAAACTATATTCCATAAACTAAATTTCATCTTAATGCAGACTCCATCATGTAAAGCTATGGTGTATAAGGGTCATGGTGGCTTGGTGGTTAGCACTTTTGCCTCGCACTTTCATATGTGTGAAACTCATATATATGGCCTGTAATTTGGGGGGTCCCTCCCAATTCAAAGACATGCAGTGTTGGCTGATTGGCATTTCTAAACTCAGTTGTTCAATTGAATTAGTTTCCAGTGGTTTTACACTGTTTTAACTTTATTAAACACTTTTAACAGTTTTAATAAAGCACTTAAATTGTCATCCAAGTTATTTTACAAGTAACACTACAACTGGTACAGTGAAGAAGTGTAGACAGTTTTAGTGGAGAAAATACCCTCATGTTCCAAAACCTTTTTCTTCTGGGAGTCTATCTGCAGACCTTCTGGTATATAACCCAGATCTGTTTCATTACATGCAAGTAACACCACAAACTCTGTTTTCACAAGCTGTCGTAGTTAAGCAGTACTTTTTGTAAGTGGTATTTGCTAATTGCAGACACAACTGGGACAGGGCTGACCTTTTTCAGCCCAGTCCTGGGACAGGGCCGACCTTTTTCAACCCAGATCTGGCCCCACAATTTGTTGAGATGTGAACTCAGCATAATAGGCAGACCTTTCACAGAGGTTTAGTGTTAGAGTTGAATGTGTGCTGGTTTCTACTGGCTGCTGTGGGCTGACTGGTGAAGTAACCACACTCTGTTTAAATGCCCACTTACTTCTGTCTCTCCACTTCCCCTCTCTGCCTTCTTCCCTGGAAGGACTCTTGTCATTGGTTGCTCAGAAACAGCCTCATGTTTTTCTTCCCGGCATGGTAAGGTCTGCTGGGCTGTCTTAGTGTCACATAGAGGGACATGAATCCCCAAGCCAATTTTGTTTCCCCATCCCACATGGCACTGATTTGTGTATCTGTGCATTTGTTTTTTAAGTGTGTGTGTGTGTGTGTGTGTGTGGCTTTTTTGTTAGCTTTTTGTCCCCCAGTGTTTCACATTTCCATTAATTGTTCCTTTCTTTCATGATCCTTGTGCCCTGCCTGTTCTTTTATGCTTTCTAGTTTTTTGGTGGCTGCAGTACTGGAATTATTTTCAGTGTGTTTTTAATGTTAAAACAAGATTCGGTACAGTAGTCATTGTCTATCTGGCTTCTGGTATTTCAGGGTTTCTCAGTTGCAGTGAGGGTGTGAAATGATTCGTTTGTCATGCACCCTTCTGCAAATCCCCACCTGTACCTTTATTTCTGTCATGCAGGTCATTTTGTAAAACGCAATTGTTTACATAAAGCAACAGATATACACAGTAAATCACACATTTTGTCAGTTTATGGAGCAGAGCGTTGGCAAATGGCCAAAATCAGTGAATGGCAAGGCATAGCTTTGCAAATGCGTTTTGTCCATCGAGAAACCTTAATAATGTCCTGAATATCACTTGCACATGTGTGCAGATGGTAAATGCTTACCTTAAAATAAGCAAAACTACAGTACAGACACTCCTCAACTTACGAACCCCCGACTTGCGAACATTCATAGATATAAACAAAGGCATTTAATGCGTTTCGTTTGTTCGTTCAATTTGTGTTCGGAGAAAGAAACTGGGGAACCGCAGCGAAAAAATTTTACGTGCATGGCTCTGTAGTCAGGTACGGCGTTTGCCCGCTACATTCATCGGACAGCACGTACTGGTACACGTACGCCAGAGTGCTCTAAGATTTATCATGATGCATCATAATAAATTAAGTGAGGAAACGAGCAACAAAACAGCGGATGTGTCTGCTATAAATGACTAGCACATATTTCATCCTATATATCACATAAATGTGTATAGATTGTCTGTCATAATAAAATCAATAACTTACAGTATGCATGATCTTAGCTACAGACAGTAATTTTTTCACTTTGCAACAGACTGTGTCTTCAGTTAACACCTATAATTTTCCACATTGGTACTGCTGATCTGAGATTAAATACGAGACATTGATCATGTCTTTTGCTTTTCTCCTGGTGTCTTCAGCTCTCAGGCATTCCTATATGGTTGTAGGCCATGTTTCATGCTATTTTCATTTATTGACTGTGCACATTTTAGCTGGATTTAACCACAGTGTTCTGCCAGGTAACCTGAACTAAACTGAGTTCTCTGGTCACCTAGATGACCTTCCCAAGCCCAGAACAACAGACCTACTGAGGAAGGGTATGGAGGCAGTTCAGGAGTACTCGGTCATGGAAGAGAGGGAAGAAGGACGAAGGTGGAGAATCTTCCGCATTGGGGAACAGGACCATAAGGTGGACATGAAGGCCATTGAACCCTACAAGAGAGTTATCAGTCATGGAGGTGGGTCTTGCTCAGTGCTAACCAAAGATTTTTCGCTGCTTGTCTAGCCACTATGCTCCTCAGACACAATGTGAGATATTCTTTTTCAGGAGGAATATGTACTCATGGCACGTTTTGTGTTGTTTTTTCCTATTATTTATTTATTTTTTGTCACGTTTGTATTGAGAAGATAATTTTTTGTAAAATTACAGTTAAAAACTGCAGTTTTGTTTTCTGCAGGTTACTATGGCGATGGATTGAATGCCATCATTGTTTTTGCTGTGTGCTTTATGCCTGAAAGCAATCAACCAAACTACAGATACATTATGGACAATCTCTTCAAGTAAGTAGCCATCAGTACCTTCTGTTTTTTTTTTTTTTTTTTTTTTTCTTTCCTTATGAGTAGGTCCCTCTAGCATTTTGAAGACTTAGAAATTTGTTGCCTGTTTACTTAATGCAGGTATGTCATTGGTACTCTGGAGCTCCTAGTGGCTGAAAACTACATGATTGTGTACTTGAACGGTGCCACGTCTCGCAGGAAGATGCCCAGTGTGGGCTGGCTCAGGAAGTGCTACCAGCAGATTGACAGAAGGTATGAAGAACATGTGGGGATATGCTTGCATGAAATTGCCAAACTCTTTTGCACCGCAACACCCAGCGCACTAGGTCACCTGAGTGCCACCACACCGCGACGCGCAGAGCACTGCGTTCAAAGAAGCCTCACTTGGATCTTTGTGAACCTTTCACCTGTGAACCCGTATCTCTATTTTTCTGCCGTAGGTTACGCAAGAATCTCAAGTCTCTGATTATCGTCCACCCTTCCTGGTTCATTCGCACACTCCTTGTCATCACAAAACCATTCATAAGGTGAGAGGTCCAAGCTCAAGGTTTGGAGCTTTTCTGTCAGAAACTCCACCAGATGGTGCTTATCTGCATTTTATTTATGATTATTATTATTATTTTTTTTTATAGCTCAAAATTCAGCCAAAAGGTCAAGTATGTCTTCAGCTTGGCAGATTTAGCTGAGCTGGTGCCAATGGAGTATGTATCTATACCCGAGTGCATCAAACAGTAAGTTCAACTCATTTTTAATTCAAAGTTTTTACAAACTTCAAAGCTGTCTTTTTTATCTATGGCATGTGCTGTCAAAGTTCCAGACCTTTTTTTAGTTGCATTTATTAAAAAAAAAAAAAAACACTGGTTGTAGACCAAATTAACTTTTTCTAGCAGGAAAAAATACCCATCTTACAAACAGGTAACACTGAGGCTCAAACTAGGGCCCATCTATATGTTTCATCATTTTGATGTGTTGTACTTAATGTTTGTCACATTAAATGTCACCTTGTCCTAAAATGTTATTCAAATCGATTTCAGACGTAGTCACATAGAGCTGTTAAGATAGTGGCCTTTTGCACATCTGTGTAACATAAAACTTTTCCTTTCTCTTTTCTTTATGCATTATTGCTTTGTGCTTTCTTTTATATACAGTAGCTGTTGAATGCCTAAAATCTCTCTATTCCCTAACTTCCTTTCCCTGCCCTCTCAAAGGTATGATGAAGAAAAAAATAAGAAAAGGCACAAAAGGTATCTGAACATTTTACTCCAAAGACTAAGCCACGGCAGTCTGCAATTTATATCAAGTGCACAGAACTAACCATTTACCAGTTGGTTAGCTTTGAGGAACTTTGCTGCTTTTACTGTTTTGCTGTTAAGGGGGGATGATTACACCAGTACAGTTATTTGTTACTGAGACAGGAAATGTTTTCTCTTAACTGATTTTAAAAAAGTAATGAGGAAACATTAATAATCTGTCAAGTGTGGTGATCTCTATGCACTAAATTTTTATGCTACATAAAAATTTATGCCCTGTGTAAAGCAGTAGAACTAGTAGAGAGTGAGTAAACATGGTGAAATTCTGTGTATACACCCAGTAGTCTAATTTATATACCCACTAATCAAATATTCAAATCTCAAGTGGCTTAAGGACAATTTTGAGATGTTGGTAATTACTGCTAGTTTATGTGAATTGATGCTTTCACATCAGTAAGGGCTACAGCTCAGTGATCAACGCTGTAGAAAAAACACGGTCCCAAAGCTAACCAATAGCAGCCACTGATTTCAGCACTGCCTGCTCTGAAAGCACTGTAAATACTGCGAATATGAAGACAGTTGTGCACTGTCATTTTGTGACTAAAAAATCTTACCTGCAGCATTGGAAATTTAGGGGTTTCTTTGCGAATAACTAAAAATGCATTGTCTGCTGAGTTTCAAAAAAAAGTTGCCTCTTCACCTGCATGTGTGTGCTTATTGTGCTGTAATTTGCATTCCATGACGCATTTCTTGCAGTCTGACTGGCTGGCCTTTGAATTGCAGCATTGGAGCCACAGAGCATGTGCAGCAGTCTCACCCTCATCCTCTTTCTGTTCTGTCTGTATGAAGTTCCATGCCACTGGTGCACTCTTTCTGAATCTGTCTGTTTGAGGAAAATGTGACAAGGTGTTGTCCCAGTCCTCCTACCCAACTTACTCAGGATAACGCTTAGTAGGTCAGTCGCCTTCTTGAGTTCACAAAATTGGCCTGAGGTTGTTTAAAGATGGGTGGTCCTGGGATTCGGGTTATAAAGGTTATAGGTCAGCACACGCTTATACTCTCGCTTACACTTTTGGGTGATGTAGTTTGATTTGTTGCATGATTCCATTTCACATGAATGTGTCCCACTGACAGTTCTATGGTGAGCATGCTGCCTTGGTCATGAGTTGAATGTGTGTAATGTTGGATGTTTTTCTGCTCTTTAAAGAACAAGGTAAATCGAGCTTAAATGTCATAGCTATTGTTAGACTCAAACGTTTTGTCATTTTCAACGATATGTCATATAAGCAGTGTTAAGTAAAATGGCTTTACATTGTGTGTTTGGTGTAACACTTTGACACTTGAATACATGAGTGGGTGTATAACAATCAGTCTCTAAAATTCATCTCAACTGCTCACTTCTATTTCCTTTACTTTTTACCTGCTTTCAAGGAGGCTTGCGATAACTAGGGTGTGTTAATTCTGTAAATTAGACTAAAGTTCGTTATGCTAAACGTGCTTTTGTAATGACAGCTTTTGCATGTTCAGATCATTATCTCCCTTCACCTTTGACAAGAAACGCATTGTCACTGATGAGACACTTTCTCTCCAAACAAACGCAAACACCAAAGTGAATCCAGCTATGGAAAATCAGCTGGTCATTTTGGCGCAAGCTCTCCGGTGTGCTGTGATCGGCCTCGCGGTTCATGTGTGGCTTTTACACGCTGATGTCCAACCGCCTTCACCACAGGATCGATCAGGACATGCGCAGCAAAGCGGACATGGAAGCGGCAGCCACCCTGGAATGACAGTCGGTACCCACATGTCCCAGAGGAGGGCACAGGAACCATGGCCGGAGGAGTGGAGGGAGTTGGGTGAGGGGAGAGGTCCTCTCGGTAGCCCGGTGGCGCCACTGCTAAGTGCCTTCAAGTAGACATTGGTTACTTTTGTTACGTTCTAAAAGCCGCCTGCTGCTGTATTAGTGTTTGGTTTTTGAGGACAGCAATCTGTGTCAAATCTTCTTACAACCTTTTAGGTATCAAGCCAAACTTTTTTTCTTGTTTTGTTTGGATATAGTTACAGCTCTGTTTTCCTTATATTTAAGGCACTCCGTTTCAAATGGGTGATGCATGTTTGTTACATTTAAAATATTTATATTCAGAAAACATCAAAGCACAGAGATTAATATATTTTTATGGCTGTTGTGATTTGGATATTCCCTTAGGTCTGAGGTCACGCCGTGTGTGGCCATGTGTGGATGGGTTTTGAACTGCACCCATAACAGTTTACTGTTGATGTTCTTTGACCCCAGCAGTGCCACACTTGTCTCTCCTAGTGTCTTGTCTGGAGAAATGTAAACTCAGTAAGGCATTGGGCCAGGAAAAAGTATTGACATTTGCACTTTTTCTGGTGGTATGTTACTGTGTTCTTTAGTATAAAATGGTTTTGTAAAATGATTTGAGGACAGCTATTTACCTACTGGAAGTTAATGTTTCAGTCACAAGCACGCCTCTTTTTGTTTATCGTTTTGCCTGTTCATGCAGTTTGACAAAAATAACCTTGTAACACAAGAGGGCACAGTGGCTCATGCTCACTGGTTACCATTCTTGCCTTGCACCTTTGAATCCCCCCTCCACTCTGTGTGTTTGTGCAATTGCAGTATTCTGCCTGTGCTTTGAGATACTCCAGGTTCTTCCCCCCAGTCCAAAGACGTGGGGTGTAGACTGATTGGTGTTTCCAGATTGCCTGTAGTGTGTGATTGTGGCCTAGGATGTGTTAGTGCCCCATCAAGGGTACACTTCACCGTGTGCCCTTTGCTACCTGAAACAGGCCTGCAGGCAATTCTGCATATAGCACATGAGTATTCCATTGCAATGTCTGTCTTTGCCAGTTTAGGTCACAGTCAGCACTGATATGAAGAGTTCTGTTGTCAGCTCTGAACAATTTTGACTACAAGCACTGCATAAATGCTTAGCAGTTATGAAATGTTTAGCTGTTACCGATACATTTGGAAACAACACCTATATTCTCAGTTGTTACCAGTCAGCAGTTTTATCACATGAATTATTTGTTATGCTTTATTTTTTGTCCATGTACAGATCAGTTGAGAATGATGAAAAACAAAAACAGTGAACACAGGCACAAACGTGCCAGAAATAATGTCTAAACCTTTTATAATTCAGCCAAAGTTTGTCAGGATTGACATATCAGTATACAGTATGTAACTAAAATTTGAGTATTTAAAAAAATTATAGAGCTTTTTAAAGCATACCCAATAAAATGAATGTGTAAAAATTCTTACACGTGATATAAATTCTTGTTAAAAATGTCTTTGTACATTTCGCAATAGTTTTACATTATTTTTCACGTGGCCCGAGATGTTCATACGTGTCCTGATTAGGGTACTGTATGGGCGAATAAGAGTTGTGTTCTTTGTGCTCCTGTCCCTTCAATATTCTTTTGGATTTCATTTTGTTTGGCTTTTATTTTGATATTCATTTTCCTAGTCAAAAATGTTTTCAGTTGAGATGCGAGTTCTTTGTTTTAACATTGCATACATCATCATCATCGCCTACAGTTTACTGAACATTCATGTATTGCCATTTGGATGAATGGGATGACTATGGACCTCATCACAGGATCTGTGTACATTCAAATTGCCATTGATGAATTGCGATTTGTTGTTAGTAGGATATGCCTGCCGATACCAGAATTTACCACCAGAGGCCACTCTTTTCAATGTTCACTTTGCAGCACAGTTACTCCAAAATACTTTACAGTGATTTGGAATTAAAAACAATAAACCTGATGAGTGTTGAGTGGCAGCCAATCCCCCATAGGCATGGTAACATAAGAAAAGATAGATAGTTTAATTCTAACATCAATATGAAGTCCGTCAATGTACCAGGTCTAGGTGAAGATGCATGTAGGCTGACATGACCCCTTGGGGGAAGGTCACGTCAATGATGCTACATTGAGGTCAACAGCTTTAACATAGCATCCTGCTCGGATGGTGTCAAGACCAGACACCAGCTGGCCATGTGGGGATTAGAATGGCAAAGAGGGGTCAGTGTGGAAGTCACAGAACACAAAGGTACAGATGTGTTGGTTACAATGAAATAATGGAGTTGGGTGAGGAAAAGCTAAACTAAAAAAAATGGGACTTTAGTCAACATTTGAAAGACTTGTTTTTCACGTGTCCACAAAAATCCTTTTTTTTTTTTAAATCAAACTTACAAAATCAGTGGGGGAAAAATTTAAAGCCATTGAGGCATTTGGTGTGCTGTTATAAAGGTTGGATTTCACAATGCAACTTACTTGCGTTTTAATTTTTGTGAACCATAACGTAGTGTGCACAGTAACTGAAATCTGGAGGTATCTGACTCAGATTCAAGTTCTACTCCAACTTGACAAAACTGTTTTATCTTGCTTTACTTATTCATTTTCAAATCACTTATAAATGCAAGTTAAGGCTACGTAGGGGTTTGGTGCTCATCCCAGCCAAACAGTACATGAACGCCACGCATCCTTAATGGGGTGCCCACCCAAATGCGAGAAACACACATCCTGGTAGCAATTATGACACAAGTTGCTGGAACCACCTTGGTTTGTACGGAAGGAGGAAACTGCTTAAACAAATTTGTTCCTAGCATTTGTGTTACCTGTTTAGCAGCTACATTTATTGTAACCGATTGAGGGTACCTGCAATGAGTATCACAACTGTTTAATGTCTCTGAATGATGGATAAACAACAGGTCACGTGAGTGTATAAAAACTGTCTATGTGACACAGGACCTGAGCATGACTCTGTAGTGGTAAGGAGCCATTGTGGCCCTAAACAGAAGTTTCACACAAACACATTATCACCAGGTGAAATATACCTCAGTTTAGCCATTTTGTCATGAAACAGTATTATCTTCATTTGGTTTTTTTTTTCCAATTTTAGCATTTAATTTGGGCTTGGATAAATCCAGTGCAGAACATTTTTGCTTAAAAGCGATACTGTACAGTATGTGCCAGTTAAAATGGTTTTCATTTATCTAACATTGGTTAATAATATACAG